>APFE031486917.1:27848-43095 GCA_000404065.3 Pinus taeda
AAAGCAGATTCTCAATCTAAGGGAACAAATGGAAGAAGGAAGAAAAGTTGCAGAAGATTTGAAAAAGAAATCTCTTGAAAAGGAAGAACAGCTTCAGGTTGAGGTAAATATCTTGAAAGGTAAAATAGAAGAAAAGGATAAGCTTTTACGATTTCAAGATAGCTCTAAAGTCTTGGATGATATTCTTAGTAGTCAAAGGTCTCCTGCTATAAAGACTGGTCTTGGTTTCCATGAATCGATTGAAGGTGAATCTAGTTCACAAGGTGAAGCAAGGAACTCTAAAGAGAAATCTAAAGTGATCAATGAAGAAATGAAAGATCCATCTCATCATCAACCAAGGAAAGAGATTCCTCAAAGAAAACCCTTTACTCCTCCTATGAATAATGTTGAATGTTATGTATGTCATAATCTTGGACATGTTGCAGCTAGATGTAGAAGAAGAAGGGTTCAAGATCATTATGCAGAAAGGTCATCTCAATCAAGGTACTTTTATGGATATTGCTTTGCTTGCAATATGTATGGTCATAAGACTGCTGACTGCTACAAAAGGAACATGAAACATGTAAGGTGCTATGCATGTAACAAGTTTGGACATAGAGCAAAATATTGCAGGAACAAAGTTCATAATAAGAAGAAATCATCAAGATGCTTGAAGGTATGGAAGAAGAAGGAAGTTCAGTCAGAAAGATGTGGCATAGCAGAGTACACAGACATGACAGATTCAGAGGAAGCTGGAAGTGTGGAACATCAGTGTTCCAAATAACATACGCGGAATTCATGAAGACAAGTCGCGTATATACGCGAGTTAGATGCTGCAGAATCGCGTACATGATGTTCTGAAAGAAAGCAGCAGTACAGAAGTCTGATATGGTTCAGTCACTGTTTTAATGATGACATGGCACAGGTTCAGGGGGAGCATATACTTCAAATAATGCATTGTTGGCATTATGGTTAGAATTTCTTGGTGATGATGCTTATGATACATCCTGTTGGTTGATCAAAGGAATTGTATTGCAGGTTTAGATGCTAATGCTTATGATGCAGATCATATATGATGAATGATGAAGTGTTGGTCCTAAATCTTTCTTTTGCTCAGGGGGAGCATGGATGGATTGATACATCTTGGCATATACAAAGGGGGAGCTCATTCAGAGACTTCAGCAGATACTCAGGGGGAGTATGGATAGTAGAAGGTATACCAAGGAAGAGAATATCTTGGTCCGCCCTTTGCCCTTGATGTCAAAGGGGGAGAGTGACTTGGTGTGGTGGTTGCCATCAAGTCCAAAGGGGGAGATTGTTGGCATTAAAATTTAGGTGTTGTCCTTGATGGCAACTCACTCAAAGGAATGATACAGGTGATGGCAACTCAATCAGAGGACAGATCATAGTGCAGCAGGTAAATAGAGAGATATACGTAGGTTCACCGTGAAGAAAGTGCATATATACGCGGGTTAGCGAAGCAGAAGGAGCGTACGCGTATACACGCGGGTTAATAGAAGTAAAGGCACGTACATGTTGGAAATCATGGTTTTGGTACGTGGTATTTGGTCCTTGGTCCAACGTGACGACCCCAAGTGTTGGGTTCATGGTATTGTTTCTACATGGTTTTGGACCATGGTATTGAGAGAAGCCTAACCTATATAAGGAGAAAATCATTAGACAAAAGAGGGTGCAAGGAATGAATGTCTGACGAAGAGCGAAGATCTAGTATTGCTGGTTATCGGTTTGTGCTGCTTGGATTGGGTTGATATAATAGCAAAGGTACAAGTAATTATCTTTAGATCTATACGCGGGTTGTATGAGGTGAAAGCGCATATACACGCGGTTTTGGTATAGTAAAGTAGTGTATGCATTATGAGATTTGGTATTTCAGGTTGCTGTTGATTCTACTGGTTGTTGTAGAGGTCTGGGCTCTGGTTTGCGTTCTGCGTTTTTGATGATAGGGTTTCAGTGATTCAGTATTGGGTGATTTAGAGATTAATGATGCAAGCATAAGTTGATGATTGTTTTGTACTTATGGATCCAGTCTGAAAATTGATGAAACGTGATCCCTGAAGAAAACAAGGTTGCAGCCTTCTGTAGGTCAGCACCTACATACTAGTATATCCACTAGTACAAGAGCTAAGGGGGTTGTAGCTCCCTTCCAGAAGTAACTGGAAAACGAGAGAGGGTTGTAGCCCTCTGCAGGTTGTAGCCTACGTTCTGGTAAAGGACTGGACCAATACATTGTAAAAGAAGTTTCTTATTAAAGAAAGAAAGAGACGAATTGTAGCAGGTGGTTTTCACCCACATTGGGTTTCCACCTTACATCATGGTGTTCATGTGTGCTTCCTATGTGTGATGATCTGTACTATTTTACTACACCTGTTTACTGTTAATGTGGTTAATAATGTTATGATGCATTTACTGAAGATAAGCTAACTGAATCATAAGATTGCTGCATATACGCTTGTTGCATTTAATACAGTCACGTATATACACGTATACCCTTAACTGAAGTTGCGTATATGAATCTGAGTGTGAAAATGAAAAAGTATCTGATTTGATAATACTGATTCACCCCCCCCCCCTCTCTCAGTATTATTTCCAACATTCCCAAGTTGACTGCAACAACACTCTCCATTTAGGCAGCCTCATTTTGCACATTTTGACCAGTCTTGGCAGATTTGACTTTTTGACAAGGAAAATGAACTCCAAATTGAAAAATTCAAGATGTTCAGGAAAGTAGACTCGACAAACTTTCCAACGCTATCTTGCACCCAATTTGGACACATGTAAGTATTCCAAAACGTGGTCTAAAAGTGGCACTGCGCATAGAATCATTGGCGTTGCACATAGAAATTTTGCAAAACAGGAAATTACAGATGATGCGCAATGCCACTGGTGCTGCGCATTGAGTTGGTGCATCCTCTTCACAAATGGATTGTATATTTGGATTCAACATCAAAAAATAAGAAAACCCAGAAAGTTTCATCAATTTTGGAGGAGATCTTCGCCACCAAAAGGGCAAAAAATACTCGGAAAGTGCCCTCTTTGCCACTTTTTGGACACACAAGAACCAGTGCTAGGAGAATCAATATTTGAGGGCGCAAATGAACTCCAAATCAGAAAATTAAAAGTGTTCCAGAAACTAGACGAGTAGGGCTTTCCAACAAGCTATCTTGGCCTTGATTTTGATGAGTGCAAGGCCTCCAAAAGTAGCGGTGAAGTAGTGTTGCGCATCATGCTCAGGGCACTATGCATCAGGCAAATTTTGTCAATTTTACCTAAAAGTCAAATTTCACCTAGTCTCTTCAGAAGTTGAATTTTTCTTCTTTTATTGGTAGATTTTGCATGTTAAGTGATGTAATATGATGTAAAGGTTGATGTAAAACACTTGATGGGGTAGATACATTAAAGAAAATGTGATTTTAAACTGAATGTATCAGTTTCCTTAGTTTTAGAGGCAAGCTGTTCCACAGCCTATTTTCTTGTTCCTAGTTTAGATGTTGTTGAAATAGTTCCTTGACTCATGGATTTGACCCCTGATGGATAGCTCATATGGTTTTTAGGTCTATATGATGTCTCTTCTCATTCATTTGTAAAGGTTAGACTTTGGTAGAAGTGGTGGCACTCATTGAACATTTGTATCAGCAGTTTGGCAAGAAAAAAAAACCAGGCTTCACATCTATTTTTGTGGGATTTTTGTGACAGTGAGTTTATGTATTGTTTCTTCTTTGTAATGAGTTTTTATTATGTTTTATATGTATCCAAATCTATATTTCTCTTCTAAAACTAAATGAATCAAGGTGAGTGGACAAAATACATTGTTGTGCTTTGCCTTGTGAATGCATTTGGTTTTCAATGTTTTCAATTGTTTGAAGAGGATTCATAGTTTCTTTATGCCCTCCTCAACTCCTCAAATGTTTTAATCTACCATCTTAATCCATTTATAGTACATAAACCCTTGTCTACCTCGCCCTGCAGAACATGACTGTATCCATGAGTTGATTTCCTAGACCCAATCTGCCTTCTCCAACTGATCCAGCAACCAAAACCTAAAAATCAAACCAGAAACCCTGAGCTACTATACCTAGCCTAAAATCTACATTAAATTCAGTCATCTCAAGCCCTAATTGCCGATATCCTAATTGATATTTACAAGGAGAGATCCTCTCCCGACCTCGTAGGGATAGCTACCAAGTTAAGCGTGGTTTGATGTTACCCTAAACCTGCCTTCCTTTAGCTTGAGGTATATCTAGGCACTAACAAGTAGCACAATAAATGGTAACAAAAAATAGTTCAATAGATGTCTCTATCTTCTTGCATGAAGATATTTCTTTTTTCCTAGATTATTTCTTAATATAGTTTTAGATATTTTGTAACTTCAGACGTATAAATACTTCATAATTCGAAGTATGTAAGTGTGGATTCTTAGACATTTCTGTAGAAGTATGATCAAGAGACTGTGAAGCTACTATTTCATTGACTGAGCCAGCAAGCTGGATTGAGGAATAAAGACAAGATATTTCACAAGATTCATGTGTTAAGCGAAGTGTAGACAAGTATTTTCTTATGTTATCTTTCTTAATTTTTTTCCACAATCTTTAATGTGTTTCTGAATCTAAATGCTATAACTGGAACAATATCTTATAATTTGTTTAATTACACTATGCTTTAATAGGTCGGCATATAAATGTTTTCTACTAATATCTAAGTTAAGGAATTCTTAATTTCTCCTTAGTTTAGGTTGTTCCTGATAATCTAGGTCAAAAGATTCTTAATTTCCCTTTGCTCTTGATTACCCTCTATTCCTCGTTTAATTCTCGGTCTGAGAATTCTTAATTGCTCTCTCACCCTGATTAAAACCATTTCACCCCCCTATCCCAAAGACCTACACTTTACTCTACCAGCTTGTCCTTTGAACACTCCCTTTAGTGAGTTGATCTAGTTCTATTGCCCTTGTGTTGACTCCATAGCCTAATGGTTTGAAGACATCATTCTCTCCATCTGTTTAAGGATCCCACCATCCAATCTTGAATAAAAATAAAAAAAACCCTTGAACATTCATAACTAGCCTAAATTCCAAGCAAGCAAAGCTAAATCATACAGAGAAAGCCCTCTCTGAGTATAAGTTGGCTAGAGCCTATGCTCCAAAAGTGGTTTGTGGTTACATCAACGATTTCTTTCTTTAACCTTGAGAAATTACTAAGTGATAACATATTGGCGACTACACTGGTGATGACTAATATTTTCTTCAGAAATATTTTACAGGTTCAGCAGGGGTAATTTTAGGGGCGAATAATCGCCCAAAGGCGAAATTTAAGGTTTTTTATATTTTAATGGGGCGAATTTTTAATTAAAATAATATTTTAATTTTTTTTATATAATAGCCCCCCATTTAATTTAAAAACTAATTTATTTTTTTATTTTCGCCCAGGGTAGATACACTAACCGAAATGAGATTTTCTTAAAATCTCCCCATTTTGATATTTACCAAATCGGATTTTCTTAAAATCGCTTCATTTTGATCTTTGCTCCTGGTTTTGGGAGATCAAGATTCAAAATCACTATTTCTGATTTACTTTTTGGTTTTTTCTAGTCTGGTAATGAAATTGTGAAGATAGATTTGGTCTAAAAAAGTTAAATTTGTTTTGAAATAGAAGGCGGACCTTAATTTTTACCAAAAGGAGGGATCCCTGTTTTCATGGATTCAGCCGTTGTTTTCATGAATAGGGCTCCCTGTTTTCACAGATTCAGAATTCAGTTGTTTTCATGTGTATATGGCTGGCTCTCCAGGTTTATAAAATTGGTTTGAAATAGGTGAATTCTTGTTTTGAAATAGGTGAATTCCGTTGTTTTCATGTGTATATGGCTCCCGCTACCTGGTTATAAAATTGTTTTGAAATAGCTTTTTTTATCTGGTTAAGCCCCTTTATGCGGTTCTGAGAAAGTCGAAGGTGCTGAGCATGTCCTGCGGACCATCTACAAGTTTGAAAACAGTAACGAGGATCACGGTTGGGTGTTAGAGCATTGTTGGAGAGAAAATCGTTAGCAAGTGGTTATCAAAATAGATTCGAGGTCAAGGACGCTCCTTATCCGTGGGATCGAGAAGACTGGAAAAGAGACGATAATCGTTGCCTGGGTGCGGTTGCATACGTTTTGATCACTTTAAAATGTTGTTGGAGAGAAAATTGTTAGCAAGTTTCTTGCCACAAATAAATTGTAGCAGCTTGGTATCTCACCATTTTGATTCAGATAATGTTTGTATTTATTTGTTTTTATCTTGGTTTCTTGGATTTGAACAGCAGCAACAACAGTCGGTAGGCTGAGCGCGAGAAATTAAGCCCCTTTATGCGGTTCTGCACATCTGTAGCCGGCTTTTGAATCAGGGTAAGTTGGCTTTGTTTTTCTTCAAGTTTGAAGTTTGTTTTTCACTAATTATTCGCTCTGGTTGACTCTGTCCATTCTTGAAATTTTGTTTGGGATTTTCTCAAGCACTGTCCAAGAAAACACCGATGTAAATCTTTTAATTTATAAATAAATTGTATGCCCCATGGCCATTATTCCAATATTTTTTTGTTTTTGTTTGTACTCATATAGATGACATTATGATGTATTAGTGCCCTTTAATTAGGACATTGGACCGGTTCTACCTTACATATGAACCCGCCCTCTGTTCCTTTTATGATTCATATCAGAGAAGGAATACAATCTATTTGCGGATGGCTTAAATTAACCCCAACTTGATTGCAAATCTTTTTAATTTGAACTAGACAGCATTATAAACATACATGCGAGAAAGATCTGTCAAGAAAGAATATTTCATTACACATTGTAAAACATCCATATAACAAAACAGTTCAAAGTTAAACTGGAAATCTATCTGAGGCAGCATTGTTCTCTTTCGTCTACGAGGTAGGGTAGCTTGAAGAGATCCAAGGAATGATCCAATATTCGGTCTTTAGTTGTGATTGTATAATTCCATACTTACAGATCCCCAAGATGTAATCTAATTGTTGACCTTAAGGTTAGTCACTTTCACCATTCAGTAAAGGGGTTAGTCTCATCAAAAGTTGGAGCTATGAGATAGAAGTTGTGCCCAAGCTTATTTTTGCCTTTGTGCTAATTTGGCCCCTGGGCTAGTTTTACCTTGTATTTTTTCTGCCCTTATCACTAATAAAAAAGTGCATGCTCTTTTGTTTTAACTCATTTCTCATATTTTGTGGATACATTGCTTTAGTTTGCATTTCTAGTTTTACTTCCATTGAAAATATTTTGTTGTCCCTCACCATTTGGTGAGTATAACGTATTTGGAATGGGATATTAGGATAAACAATTCGGCCTAAAACAACTAATCGAACACAACCTGGATGAAACAGAATAGGAGAGAGGTGAAGCCACAGAAAACTCTCAACTCAACATTGAGAGAACCCTGTACATGCATAACCTATGAACTCAGTGGGCATATTTAGCTAGCAGATCTCACATCATGTTGCCCAATTCTTTCTTTGTTGACACTGATTCAGAAGGGAAACAATGAGGAGAAAAGCGCGATACCTAATTAGGGTTGAATGGAGAGACTCTAATCCATGCTTTTTCCTATATGTATTATGGAACAAGCAGATTACCCTTCCAAAAATATGTGAAAAGGGCACGTTCAGGGGTATATTAAAAGAGAAAAGCTCCACTTTATACTAGTGCAAATTTAGTGGAAGGATTTATAGGTTTAGAACAACAATGCTAGCTTGTGCATTGTGCTCGATGGACTGTGTTTAGGACTTCAAACATAACAAGGGATTGATACAAAACCACACTCTTAATTTCTTTGTGGACAAGATGAGATAAACACGAACTAGACTGGTATGGATATATTCTTTTGGAATAACTCTGTGCCCCATGACATCTCAATACCCAGAAATAAATAAGGGGCACTTAGACTTGCCATACATTGCTTTAGGAGATGAATCACATGACAGAATGAGGGTAATTTCATTGCAATTTTTTTTTTTATATTTCTTATGAACCAACTATATAGTGTTAGAAGCTATAGACTTGACTAGCAAATATTTTACATGAAAAACAAAACTAGAGGTAGAGCCCTAGCTATATTCTTCAAGTGTGCATAAGCAAGCACTTGAATAAGCTTACATAAACACCATACTGGAGTGTCTATCTTTGCAATTTTTTCGAGATGTTATGTCACGTAATTAGTCCTCACTATATATACTCTTCAAAGTTGAGATTCTATAAGAGGAAATCTGGTGCAACGGTCACTGAAGACAAACTTACAAGTCCAGGCTATTTTGAATTAAGTATTTTTGGCTGTCAGTCACGCTCCTCATTTCCAACTACAATTGGGAAGACCAATTACAAATAATAGAGGCTATAGAGTCTAGTCTTGGCTAGGAAACAGATTACATGCAAAACAAAACTAGAGGCAAAGCCTCAGCTATGTTCTTCAAGTTTGCACTAGCATAGACTTGAACAAGCGTACATTAACACCCTACTGGAGTGTCTATTCTTGCAAAGCCTTCGAGATGTTATGACACGTGGTTGTTGTTGCCTTCCCATTGCAGTCCTTTTCACTAGTTAAACTCTTCAGAGTTGACATTTTTTGTGAGGAAATCTGATGCACCCCTTCATGAAGACAAACATACAAGTCTAGCCAATTTTGAATGAGGTATTTGGTTGTCAATGACACTCTTCATTTCCACCTCCAGTTGGGAGGACCAGCTGACTATTGTCCAGTCTGCATAAGGCTTGGAATGCTCTGAAACCATCATGTTTGTTTAAGAAAACATCCCATATCAGTCTATCTTTTAACACAGCTTTTCAGCTTGCTGTAGACTTGAGATGGCTGGGCCAATTCTTGGGTTGACCCAGCAATGCTTTTCTAATGAGCACTAACACTTAATCTGGATCCATTGCCCATGAACTCTAACTCTTGGCTTCATACTCCACTTCCGCTGCTCAGCCTCAATCTATCTCTGCTCTCTGCAATTTGTTCTTTTACAAACCCTCTCTAATCTTGAGTTCGCATAGGTTCCAACTAAAGATTCTCCCAATCAATGCTAATTTTCCTATCTAATGAGAAAGATAATGATGACCTCTTCCAATAATGATTGGGGTAATACAAATCTCACTTGTGGATTTAATCACATCTGATAGCCATGCCATGTGAGTAGCTGACATGCTTTCCGTTTGTAAAATGCAAATTTAGGCTCATGTCAGCACATCAATGGCATTACAAATTCATATCATTGCCGCAACCAAACTCTTACTGTCTGTTTCCAGGAATCCCAAGGTTCAACAAATAACACTGGACAACTTTAAGCCTGCAATAATAGGAAGATATGCATTGGGAAAAGATTGAGACAACCCTAGAGAGAAATTTGCTGCTATTGCTCAATATCAAATCCTTGAAATCTCGTGGCCATGAATAGCCTTCCATGTTCTGTTCAGGTGATGCATGGCCATTTCAAATTGAGCCTGGTTAAATAGTATGAAGAATTATCTTGGGCTAACCACCTTGATAATCTCTCTCCAACCATTGTTTTATATTGCTAACTATTTGATGACATAAAAACTCACCTACCTGACCATATGCCTGGAGGGCTTCCAAAGAGCAACACTCCATATTAATATTTCCCATCCATCTCTTTAAATACCCGTATACAATCCCAAAGGTTAGTGATTCGTATCAGGTCATGTGAATATACTTTATCAGATATTAGTTCTGATCAGGGCAGGTCCTCCGTTGAGTGCAAGTCAGCAAAAGGCTAATGCCATATGGTGCACATGTCGTTGATGGAAGCATGGATAGAAGGGGCAGGAGCTATAAATCCTTCACATTACGTCAGATTGGGCCGAAATTCCATATCGGGCTTCATAACACCCTAACCCACCTATGAACCGAAATTCAGGTCGAAATTACACTTTGACATCGAAAGCACCAAGAATCAGTTGACTGTACTTTAGCCAAATCTAGTGGTATCAAGTTGAAATTGGTCAAAAATTTAACTGTAGCAATTTGACACATATCCCCACGTGCACACCCAACAATCACTGCAAATTCCATACATTAACCCTTTCAAATTGGCAAGGGGCACGATGCCTTCTTGAGTTGTATGTGTTTTAGATTGTAGATATCTGGCACATATTCCTACTCACCCACTTAAAATCAGATCTAGATTATGTTACCATGTAATTTCTCACACGGTCCAATTCCAAGCCAGATTTGGAGAGGTGATCTGCTTTTTCATTCATAGTCTTGTAGACATGATCAAAGGAAATATTTGTAAAAGATGTGATGAGAATCAAAATCTGTTGATAGAGAGGCAAAATAATGTAGTTGTTTAGCCTAGCTTTGCCTTTTATCCAGTTTATAACAACCAAAAGTCCCGATAGATATGTAAAGAAGTGATTCCTTGTTCCTTCACATGCTGGATTAATTGTTTTAGAGCAAACAGTTCAGCAGAATTATTTGTAGCAGGACCTATGTTGGCAGAGAAGGAGATATAGTTGGCCGATGAAATGTAAATAATGCCTCCTATGCTGCTCACTGATGGATAATTCCAATAAGAACTTGTGTTCCAGAGCCCACCTTCCATTGCATTAGAGGTAAATCTTAGATGATAGTTTTCCTAACAATGGACCTATTCTTTGAATATTTTACTAGGGATCCTATCCAATCAGAGATAGAGGACATGCTTATATATTTTTGGTACATAACATGTGCCTAGAGACCTGAACCTTGATGAGTTTCTATACTCCCTTGGCAGTAAGAGCTTTGGAGAACCATGCCAGATTTTTATACCCCATCCTCCTTGTTGTTTTGGGACAGCAATAGAGTTTTGTTGAATGCAGAGCCTCAACATGCAGACAAGAACAGACTACATCATGAACACTGGCAAGAACACACACATTCACATGAGAAGAAGTATTGGGAAAGAATTCCAATTGTCTTTGCGTTAAGTATTCACGTGCATTTATACATTAGGCAAATGGTTGGAGCGATTGTACATGCTCCAACTAATCACTCATTATGTTTACTTATACATTTACCTCTTATTACATGGATTTACTTATACTAAAGTATAATGACTATTGCATAGGCCTAAGAGGGCCTCCAACATCTCCCCCATTCTTAGTCCTAGTTTGTCCCGAGCAAGCTTGCAGTGACAATACTTTCACCTATGACTTCTTTAGCCTTCACTTTTAATCTAGTAGCTGTTGTGTGCAATGAGTGAGTCTCTCCCACACCCATTTGCTACTCACCGAACAAGGCCCTCTTATGATGCAACTTCAGTATTTCACTTTGGTCCCTATGCACAGTAGTTGAAGTATTTATGTTTTCATGAAATATATTATGTCAGCTTGTGGTTCTGTAGACCCTGGGCATGTACAAGGAATATGAATGATAATGGTGTATGAATTGCCAAACAGTCAGAGAGCATAAGGTGCCTGTGAAGCTTTTCTTATTGATAAACAGCATAAAGAGAAATTTGATAAGGTTAAATCTTGGTAGGAAAAACAATCTTTTAGAGTTAGTGGATGGTAATTTTCGTTGTCAATCCTATGCATGATCCTTGGATGCTACAGGTATTTCCTGATTTTTATGGAGGACTGTACTCAGAAAATTTGAGTAGCTTTTTTAGAAAAAAAATCATAGACTTTTGAGGTGTCCAAAACTTTTCGAGCAATAGTTGAAAGGTAGTGGCAACATGGAAATAATTGAAAACTAAATATAGATAATGGTGGAAAGTATCCACAAGTTTATACAGATGTATTTTATTTTTACAGCTAATCCAATTTTCCTAATGAAGACAGATTTTCCATCTCCAATCTGAGGGAGTTTACTAGTATTGCCGCCAGCTGACAGCAGTTAAATTGGAGTCCTTCCGGTAAGAAGCCACAAGCAGGGGGTACCTATTCTGCCAAGGTTGCCCAGAACTTGCCCCTGGCCCCAACAAGTATAGGTGCACAGCACACAAGAAAAAGCACAAGTGTCATTGATGTGACTTGGAACCCTGGTGGAGGTAAATACAACTTCCTCCTTTCACCAACCCGACAAGCCACTGTTAACTACCAAGCATATTGCCCCAAGAATAAAGAGTGTATTTGTTGAAATATGTATTTTCAACTTTAGATTTATCCCTCTTGCTTAAACATCAATGTTGTTTGCTGAGTAGATTCTTTGAAAGAGTAGTTCATCATTACAATCTACAAGTTATGTCTACTTTTTTTGAAGTTCAACATGATGAGGCCTCAAGGGAATGATGGTAGAAGACTTTTATACCTGTGCAATCTTTCTTTGATTAACGTATATATAGGTTTCAAGTCTTATGTGATGTGGCTTGTTTCATGCAGTTAGGGCCACGTATAAGTCCTATATGACATCGATGGAATATATGCCCCAGCTGTAGCCTTTCAGCTGAGGGATCCTTTCAACCGTTGTAAGTTAACTACATTCCATTTTAATTTCCCAAAATGGGAATGACACACTTGCCAGTGATAATCATAAATTTCTTAAAAAAAGAAAAGAAAAAATTCCCAAATTTAGCAAAACAATTTATATATGTTGGTATCCTTTGCGTGCAACTGAATTTTCAGAACTTCCTAGTAAATAGATAATATACCCCTTGGATTCCTTTTACCAGAAACAAAGACTCAATGACTAGGACAAAACTAACTACTAGTAATTTCAAATTTCAAATGCAACCTAAACAGATAAGTCAAAAGGCACAAAGTTGGGAAAGCATTAATGGATGAGAGAATCAGTGTGGGAAGGTAGATGGTATTATAGCTCATCTACTTTTCTAAAACATTGAATTTGATGACATTTATGATTAGAGTGAAGAGCCTCCTAAAGGATTCATTGTCAGAGCCAGATTCCTGGTGTTTTAGAGTTTTGACATTAAAGAGTGGTTGAAGCCTTCTCTTTTATGCAACTGTTAATTGTCGGTTGTTTCATGAGTTTCTCACTATTGCATTAGTCTTTACAAGATAAGTTGTTTCCCTTTGCTTGTGTTCATAGGAAGAGGGAAATTTGATTGATTTTCAACACAGAAATGAGCTTCCTATTACAGACTCTTACAAGGAATCAGGATGTTGACAAGCTTGTCACGGATACATTGGACAAACTTTTGGTTCTCCGATTTGGAAGGGCCACAGATTTTGTTTGCATGCAACTTGGTGAAATTGTACTCTTATTCTAATCCTCCTGACTCATTTTTGAGTTTTATCAAAGATGCTCCTTCCCTGCATGGAGTTTGCTATTGATCTTGGGTCTCATGCCAACTACTGATTATAGCTTACAGGCAGATACTTTTGATGTAGTCTTTGGGCGGATGATTGTCACTATTGTAATGGTACTAGAAAGGCACCAGCAACCTCATTCTTTGCTTAAACTGCAGGTGGGAGGGGCATGCTTATTCCATTTTTACCATCTGTTAAATACAACTTCTCATTTTTTTTAAAAATGAAATCCTTGTCAATCACTTGAACACATGGTTTCAATTAGGCACATACACAACACCTAGGTGCTAGTACTCTTGGAAACCGCCCTCTGGTTGATTGGTTTCAGCTAGGTCTACAAACTGCCTTTTTATGCCTATAGAAGACTACAAACCTTGATACAAGCTGGAACATATTCACGTTCCATGTCAATTGAGTAAACTTACTCCATTTTCTAACAAATTCTATCAGGTATAAACTCAACTTGTAGGTTACCAACTACAAGAATACAGCTTGG
The DNA here is from genome assembly GCA_000404065.3 of Pinus taeda. NCBI lineage: Eukaryota > Viridiplantae > Streptophyta > Pinopsida > Pinales > Pinaceae > Pinus > Pinus taeda. The sequence goes on from APFE031486917.1 coordinate 41,584, forward strand.
ACAAAATAATAATGAATGGAATTATTTCCAGTTGGTGCATTATTCGTATGTCCTGACAGTGATTCTCTGAGCATGTGAACATTTGTACTAGGATCCCTCTTAAGGAGTCAGAGAAATAATTCCTCTTTTACTGAATTAACAAGAGAGTAGTGCAACTATGAAACCCTTACATCTTCATGATAGGTGATGTGGTGTTTTGATAGCTAGGTTGGTAAAGGATGCTTGGTCACTTTGACGTAATTAGCTTCTACAGTTCAGAACCAGATCTCATCCCTTTTTCCATTTCCTTTCCTTCAGTCAAGAGACCGTACAAACAAATATGAGAATGCCTATCATAATATTGGCATCTAATTGAAAAAGTGGTACAACCATACATGGCATATTTGATCGGTAGTCCATCAAAAGGAGTCAACCGATGTTGTTACTCAACTGTATGTTAACTAGATTGCAATGAGTTTATGGATCATATCATAGACCAGAGGTTGTGTTATTTTAGATGGAGCGGGTGTAATGGCTTCCCACTACTGACATTTGCATTGGGTTTATCATCCCAACAAACAAACCCATCCTTGCATGTATGCTGAGTAATAGTGAGCAGAGAAGCTCTTAGAAAATTTTGTACCCAGACTTGTAATCTAGATCAGAGTCCTCAAAATTGATTTTGAAGGAAGATAACTTAGTATCATACAAAGTTAGATCGTTGCCGTCGATTGATATATTGAGAACTTTCCTCCGTGTTGTCGTTCAGTTTTTGGGTGTAGGTTACTCCAGAGGTCAAAGCATCCCACCAATTTTAAACAGTGTTGCAGCGTAATTTACACTAAGATATGCATTCTAGACATATGCCTTGTGGCCATTATTGAGAGACAAAGATCCTTGAATGAAACAGAGAACATAGCCTAGATATTCATTTCCACAAAATATCCGCGTTGGCGAATTAAGTAGGCTATAAGTACAAATTAATTCATGAATTTAAGCTTACCAAGGTGACACAACATTTGACAATCTGATATTGAGGGCCTGATCTCTTAAATTCTATCTATTTTTTTTTTTCATCCTTCTGTAAAACAACTTATACGAAGCAACTATACTACTGCAGGTCCAAATATGGGTATCCTCAACTGTATTGAATGTTGCTTTATTTTTCTGCCAAGTTTATCCACGGTGACTATTTTTATATACAACACTGGAGCTGCTCGTAGTATGCATAATATTTGACTAGACCATGTCCGGCATTGCAAAAATTTGTTTTTCTCTTAATTTTACCCATGGCTGAATCTCTGCTTCCACTTATTCTGTTATGTTGTTTCAATGTTATACAAATGAATTATTATATTTTATGTCTTAAAAGTTAATAGTTTCCCATTATCATTGTTAAATAATTTTTTGTGAAATTCCATTTTCCCTCAAAATTCAATTTCTAATATATGTTCTTTCAATGTTGACTCAACAATTCTTTTGCAAAGTACAATTTTGTTTTCTATGAACAAGTGAATTTATATGAAGCATATC
>APFE031486917.1:51004-80611 GCA_000404065.3 Pinus taeda
CAAGATTTTATAATTGAGTAAAATATTCGCCATGCCTGGTGAGAGATTCGCCAAAAAATTATATATACATATTATATTATTGATAAATTCGCCTTCCATTTTTCCTATATACCATGGAGATTCACCCATTTATTATATTTGTAAATTTAGGCGGGGTTCTTAAAATTTTCCCTGAGGTTCAGATCTGATCTATGATGGTGGATAGTAGTCAAACACACAAAGGTTAAAATCATCTTCCTGACGACTCCAAATTAATTTCACAATCAAGACTCCACTGGAGGAATGAACCTCAAAGGACAATATGAAAAGATTAGGCTTTTAACTTGGATTTTTATCCAGGACATTATGTTCTTTCTCATCAAGAAGGTTTTTCAATGTATATTGTATTTTAGAGAAGATCTTAGATTAATTTTTAATAATTTTCCTTTGACAATTGTAAATATAAAATCTCCTTACACATTTGAGTAGCATTATTTTGAGTCTTATGATGATCATTTTCCAATCAAGAAATCTCGAATAATCAAGAATGATCTTACAATCCCTATACATATTCATGTACCTTGGAAAGTTCTTGATAGATATAAGCCCCTCATGTTACCTCCTGTACTCCATGATTTCCCCGATAACTATTACAAGTATCTCCCTAGGTTTGATGGAGAAGATGGTAAAATCACTGCCCAAAAACATATTCAAGGTTTTGAGAATTACTTGGACTTATTTGAGATTGATGAAGATGATGTTAGAATCAGACTTTTTGCTCTGCCTTTGAAAAGTAGAGTAAAGAGTTGGTTCAAGAATTTATCTATTGCAAGCATCTCAAATTTCCAACAGTTTGTCAAATTTTTCCTTCGATAGATGGACAATAAAGATTAATCTTTTTGTGATCATAGAGGAATATAACCAGTTAAAAGGACAACCAAATGAAATAACACAACAATTTTATGATAGATTTAATCAAATCTATTATTCATTGCCACCAAATATAAGACCTCTTCCTGATTCGGCTCTCTTGCATTATCCAAAAGCATTTGATCCAAAGATAGAATTTTAGCTAAGAGAAAGAAACCCCTCAACATTGGAACAAATGCAGAACATTGCAATAGATGTAGAAGTTAATCTGCAATGTAGAAGAGAAAAGTTGAAAGCAGTAGTGGAGAAGAACAACATTGCAGAGGTAAAACTTGACATTTTGGTAAGAAAAATAGAGGAAAGGATACAAAAGATCACCATGAAAGATAAATTTTTTGTTCAAAATCACCATGACACATTTATTTCACCAAAAGAAGAGGTTGATAGCCATGAACAAATTCCTGCTAATTCCAACTACCATAGATCAGAAGATAGATTTATAGAGAAATATGTGGAGAGGAAATTTGTTGACCTAATGTGTATGTTTGATGACATTACTTCTTTTAATGATTTTCCTAAATATGCTCAATATGATGATACTTATGTTCCTCAAATCCAAACTAACTTTACAAAGCAATCAAAAACTAGTTTGGGAAATAAAGGAATTCAATTTTAGCAACTTGAAAACAGTGATCATCTTATCCATATCACCTATGAAAGTGAGGAAGAAAATGCATAAAATTTGGAAATAAGTGAAGCTTCTTTGACTCTTTTTTTTGAATCATTTTAGTTTTTAAAGGAAATGTGTTATAAAATCTCTAAAGAAAAGGATAAGAATCTTGTAGAAATCTATGAAGTTCCATTCAAACCTATATGCAATAAGTTGCAGTAATCCTTCCAAGTTTTTTATGATCCAATAGTTGATATGTTGGATAATGAATGCAATAAGAATTTTTCTCCATTAACTAACTATGAGAGTCAAAACCAAGATGATAAAGGTTTCAATAGACAAACATTTCAATCAGTAGAAATATCATCACAAAGCTTATCTGAATATCTGCAGGGTGTTAAAGATAAAAATGGTATTTCAATTTCATGGTATGGAGGCCATCTAGAACAATTGTACAGTTGCTTAAATCAATGAACAATACTGTAGATATTTTGGAAGATCCTTTTGTACATCTTTTAGAGTCCACAAAGGAAATCAAGTATTTCCTTATTGTCTCATTGGTTGACAAAGGTTATATTGGGCTGTAGAACTTCAATTTTAATCACAAACAAGAACAAGCAACAAAATACAACAATGTATATGATGCTTGAATGGTTGCTTTGGCTATTTCATTTTACCTAACCAGCAGTTGGACAACTGATTAGAGTAAGTAGGTAGGATTTTAGTTTGATTAAATACAGTTTTTCAGCAACAAGTTTATTTCAGATCAAATTTCAGTACATCATGTGTCAAATTTTAGTTTGCAGAAAAGGGTGTATTTTCAGTTCAAGAGTTTCAGTCACAAAGATTATACAACAAAGCAGATACATGTTTGGGATTGTCCCAATGGATCAAGCTACTAGTCGACGGTGTTCTTGACATCTCACAAGGAGATGCCATCCCCATGTGAATACACTATGAGGTTCCTATACCAATAGGAGTCATAATTTTGAATGACTAAGGTTAAGCCTTGTAAGATTGTACATACCTTTTCTTTCTGCAAATGTTTTCCATATTAAAAAATTAAAAAATGTAAAGAGGATATGTCCTAAAATAAAATCAAAGGACAAAAGGAATAAGAGAAGGTCAAAAAATGAAAATATATGAACCCCAAAAACAAAAATGGACCATGAAAGTGTGCAAGTCTAAATGCCACTACTATTTACACTTATGCATAATGATGATTGTGTGCAGCTTGTTATTCATGCCACAATCCATGGTAATCAAACTGTTTAATCTTGGTTATTTCATTCTTTGAATTTTATGTTTATAATTAGAGAATAAAATTTGACCAAACAGTTTAATCTTGGAAGATCAATAGATAGGTAGAGAAATAAAAGGAGCTCATAAGATTGATTTGAGCCCTTGGAAGATATAAGGTTAGAAGCAGATAATTTGTTCTATAAAATAAAAGGAGTGAAAAGGGTATGCTAGCCTAAATGCACCCAAATAAGTATAAATAAGAATAAAATGTTAGGGTAGGTAATGGGTAAGTAGAAGAAAGGTTGCTGAAGTATAAAGTTGATTGGATCAAACACATTCATCGTGCTTAGACATATGTGCTAAATATGTATGATCAATTATGAAGGCAAAAACAAAGGTTTAGAAGTTAATGTAATTAACTCCCCCTCAGTCATATTTTCCCCTATACTTACTAATTTCTTATCCAAAAGCATGTTCTAGTACTTTTAATCATTCAAGTAAAAGAGGCTCAGAGAATTTCTCTGACTTTTAGTGGGACCCGACCCTCAGCTTAATGACTTATGGACATCAAGTGTTAGAATCCCCTTCATAAAAGTCATCCACCTTCATTTCCCTAATAAAACTCTTTTTCCTAAGGTTAAACCCCATTAGCCTATGAAAAATGAGAAATACCATGTTAAAACCCATTTCACTAAAAAATCCCACAAAAGACATCTTGTCCTAAATATTAAGTGTATGTAAATAAAGTGTCCAAATATTGCATTGACATTTATATTTAAGGGTATATTCACTCCGCCAACTTCATATTAATTTTTAATTTTATTATATAATTCCCATAATACCTTTTCCCTTATATTAATTAAATCCCCTATGTAATATCCCAACCCTTAGTTTTAATAAAAACTATACAATTCCCCCATAACCCATATGATCCCCTAACCCCATGATTAACCCCACAATAATTACAATCCGTCATAATTAAAGCCCCTGGGACCCCCCTAAACCTCTGTCCATTTCCTCCATGCTAGTCTACCACCCAACTACTGTCTGATCATCTGTGCCCAAATCAAATGGTGTGCAGCCATATCGGGCTCACTCGACGCCCGACCTTTACTCAAAGTTAAACCCCATCATTAAACTTTGCCTGATCGATTAAACCCATGATTAAAATCTTAATTAATCACAAATTACAGAAGATTAAAGTCTTGTGCCCCCCTCGAGACCTCAGTTCATTTTATCCATGCGCCTCCCTCATCAACTGCTATCTGATCACCATCCCCCTTATCTGACAGTCCACAGCCATATTGGCTGTGCTCGATGGCCAATCGTTACCCACTCGATAAAGTGGTTTTCCCTCGAACCCCAAATGCTATGTGTCCAGCACAAAGGTAGATTGGGTGACCCCTCCTCAGTACCACCTTCACCACAAAAGAAGTACGATGGCCTGGGAAACCGCCTCCCTCTTTAACCCGGTAAACCACTTACTATTCATAATATAAATTTCCCTGCCAATTTACCCATTACCCGTAAAACCCTGAAAACTCTCATTTTCATGCCTTTTACTCAGTTACATAGTGAAAAATCTCAATCCCTTCTTGCGCCTCCACGAGCCTCTGAGACATGATTTCACCATGAATTCCCTCTAGAGCACCTTCCAGACTCTATCCACATTTATTACTAGTTTTAGTATGGTCTCCGGTCACCTCCTCGCAAACCTATGTTTTATTGACAAATTGTTGTATTTTACAGGTAATTAGCAGAAGACCAAACCTGGGATAAACAATTTTGATACTAGTCACAAAACTTGTTTACTCCAAGACTTGAAAGGAAATCTATTTAAAAACCTTCATTCAGAAGACGAAAACATTTATACACATAACAGAGAAAGAAATCATTCACACAGAGACATTGACTTTTAAAACAAAGGAACTAGACAGAGCATACAGTCAAAGGAAAAACAGATCAAAGATACAGAAAGTTGATCAATATCCATTACCATATGCTGATACATATTAAAAACTAAATAATTTACTGTTGAAATACACATTAAAAAGTTAAAATGTACATTAAAAGTGAAAACACAGTAAAGGATATTGACATGTCATCAAAGTCAAAGAGTATTAGATGAAAGCCTAAAGTGACCAAAGCCTCCAGTGTGAAAGTTCAAATAGTAAAGAGCATAAAGGGCTAAAACCAAACCATAAAGGACAATAGTACCACAATAAATGGGACAACAACGAACAGTTCAATAGCTGTCTCTATCTTCTTGCATGAAGATATTTCTTTTTTCCTAGATTATTTCTTAATATACTTTTAGATATTTTGTAACTTCATATGTATAAATACTTTTCATAATTCGAACTATGTAAGTGTGGATTCTTGGACATTTCTATAGAAGTTTGATCAAGAGACTATAAAGCTATTGTGTCATTGACTGGGCCAACAAACTAGATTAATGAATAAAGACAAGATATTTCACAAGATTCATGTGTTAAGTGAAGTGCAGACAAGTATTTTCTTATGTTATTGTTATCTTTCTTAAAGTTTTTCCACAATATTTAATGTATTTCTGAATCTGAATGCTATAATTGGAACAATATCTCTGAATTTGTTTAATTACGCGATGTTTTAATAGTTAGGCATATAAATGTTTTCTACTGATATCTAAGTTAAGGAATTCTTAATTAGTCCTTAGTTTAGGTTGTTCCTGGTAATCTAGGTTAAAGGATTATTAATTTTCCTTTGCTCTTGATTACCCTCTTTTCCTCATTTAATTCCTGGTCTGAGAATTCTTAATTGCTCTCTCACCCTGATTAAAACCATTTCACCCCCCTATCCCAAATACTTGCACTTTACTCTACTAGCTTGCCCTTTGAACATTCCCTTTAGTGAGTTGATCCAATTCTGCTACCCTTCTATTGACTCCATAGCCCAATGGTCTGAAGAAATCATTCTATCCATATGTTTAAGGATCCCACTATCCAATCTTGAACACAAATAGAAAACCCCTTAAACATTCATAACTACCCTAAAATCCTAGCAAACAAATCTAAATCATACAGAGAGAGCCCTCTTTGAGTATAGGTTGCCTAGAGCCTATGCTCCAAAATTGGTTTGTGGTTATCTCAGTGATTTGTTTATTTAACCTTGAGAAATTATTGAGTGATAACAGAATACTTGGAAGCAATGTTGAGATTGCTGAGAGAGCATGAGTTGTATGTCAAGCTTAGTAAGTGTATTTTCATTCTGAAAAGTTTCATTACTTGGGACATGTTGTTTCCAAGGAATGTATAGCAATGGACCTGAAAAATATTAGATCTATAATTGAGTGGGAAACTCCTATGAATGTGTATGAGGTTAGATAATTCATGGGACTAACAGATTACTAAAGGAATTTCATCAAGAACTTCTCATGTATTTTGTACATTATTACATCTTTGTAGATAAAAGCAAAGAATTTTGAATAGACTAAGGAGTGTGAAACTAGTTTTGAGTAGTTTAATAATTTCCTTACAAATGCTCCAATCATGAAAATTTCAAATCCAAATAAAGAGTTTGTAGTATGTACAAATGCTTGCAAGAGAGGAAATGTTGGATTCCTATTGCAGGAAGGATACGTGGTATGCTATGAGTCAAGGAAGTTTAATGAGCATAAGCAGAACTATGTGATGCACAATCTTGAGTTGGAAGTTGTCATTCATGTCTTGAAGAAGTGGAGACATTACATTCTTGGTAAGAGGTTTTTTATAATGAGTGATCATAGTGGACTGAGGTACTTGTTTGACCAACCTAATTTGAATGTCATACAATATTTATGGTTGGATACTTGCAGTGAGTTTCAATTCGAGATCAGGTACATCAAGGGAAAGGAGAACATGGTTGCAAATTCTCATAGTAGGAGAGTACAAGTGAATCACATTGTAGTAGCAAGTTCTTATGGGACAAAGTTTTAGGAGCGAACCTTGTAGGAAGGTCATCACAATGAAAGTTATGAGTAGTTGAGGCACATGTTGCAATAGTAGGGTTAAGGTGATAGGGATGAGGATTATCATCACATGACAAATGGCTTTGTCACATTCAGGAACAAGATCTATATACTAGATGACAATGGGCTAAAGAATATTGTCTTGAGGTAATTTAACATAAAGCCATATTTAGGTCACTCGAGATATTAGAAGACATTGTTAGTAACTAAGAAACTCTATCATTGTCTGAACTGAACTAAAGAGGTTGTTGAGTTTGTTGCAAGATGTTTGGATTTTCAACTGGTAAAAGTAGAGTATAAGTATCGAGGTGGCTTATTGTAGTCGATTATGATTCCATAGAGGAAATGGGAGGTAATTTTCATGGATTTTATTATAGGATTCCTAAGGACATTGAAGCAACATTATTCCACTATGGTTTTGGTTGATAGATCAAGTAAGGTAGCTCACTTAATTGCAGCGAAGTCTATGGCTTCAACCAATGACACATCTCATATTTTCATAAAGGAGATAGTGAGATTTCATGGTGTTCCCAAGAAGATTGTATCTGATAGAGTTTCTAATTTCACTTCCAAGTTTTGGAAGTAGTTGGTTGCAGGCTTGGCGAAACAAAATTCCTACAATACAACTTATCATCCATAGACAGATGGACAGATAGAGAGGGTGAATATGATTCTTGAGGACATGTTGAGGATGTACATTATGCATTAACAACATAAGTGGGAAGAATTTCGTCCACTTATTGAGTTTCCATATAATAATTTGTATTAAAAAACCTCAAGTATGAGTTTATTTGAGGTTCTCTATGGTTGGAGTTTTAATACTCCTATGAGCTAGAGTGATCCAATGAACAAGGTGCTAATTGGAATGTATTTGTTAGTAGATATGGAAGAGGAAATGAAAGTTATTTTGAGGAATTTGGAGGCAACATAGGACAATCATAAGAGTTATCTAGATTACAAAAAGGAATTTAAGAATTTTCAGGTTGGGGAGCATGTGTACTTGCGCAACAAGACCAAGAGGAGCTCCTTGAGGATTGGGTGATGTGTCAAGTTGGCACCTCAGTTGATCTGAATTGGATCCTAGAACACACTCTAAGTTTTCATGAACTCCTAAAATTATGCCAAGTTTCAAAATCTTATGAAGGTCAAGCTTATCATAGATATCCTCGTAACAGTTGCAATTTGTGATTAGTGCGGAGCAACGAGGACCCTCTGTCAAGTGTGCAGACTGTTAACCCATGGTAACGTGCACTATCATGAATTAGCAAAACAGGAGGCCTTTTTGAGAAATAGGGGTGGTTTCTGATATGTGATTAGCAACAAGTCGCTAATCACATATCACCAGGCAAACCCCTCAAAGAAGGAAAAGCCCTGAGCGCCCAGACCTGAAAGGTTATAAAATGTAATGGATATTGCACCGACTTCGTCAAAGGTGAGGTCCCATAAAAACTGGCAGAATATCAGAAGGACTTCGAGTGGTAAGCGGTTTCAACCAAGTCCCACCCGATGCCACACAATGGGTGCCACACGTCTGGTGTAAGAGACAAAAAACCGCTCACATCGGACGAGTAAACGTCATGTTACTTATCCGCCTAATATGGATGATGACCATAGGATTTGGAGTCTCTAAACCAACAATAGAGATGCATTTCGATGGATGACCAGATTTGATGGGGTAAAGAGGCAGAGTTGTATAAGATTTGAAGTCTAATGTGGACGATGCGTTGGCAAAAGGTCGTGTTTTGCCAGCATTCTTGGAGTTAATGGAATAAACGGTCGTATTGAAAAGGTCCAAGAGAAATGACACTCAGTTCATTATGAAGTAGGTGCCCACCTCCCTGTGAGGTGTTATATAGTAATGATTATGCAGAAACAAAGTGATTCAAACAGATAGAGGCAGGGGACCCATCAAGTCAGGAAGCGAAAATGAATAGTCAGAAAGAAGATTGCCTTTAATGTCACGAACTGATAGAGAAATAAGAAGAGTTAGTTAGATGCGGAAAGCTGAGAACAAAGAGAAGAAGCCAAGCTGACCTATAGAAGCAAAGGCAGCATCGAGCCAGATAGAGATAGAGAGAGTCAGAGAGTCTGTGTGCTCCAGAGAAGGCTTGAGAGGTTCAAGTGAACTCCTCTATATATGCCTATCATGTTCAAGTCTCAGATTGGGCTCATACTACAGTGACCAATAGAGGTCGAGTTTCAGTAAGGAGAGTCTGTGTGCTCCAGATATTTGGGGGATCCACGTATAGTCCCATTGAATTGTATCTACTGTGTGAGACTCAAATTGAGCTCACTGTTGTAAAAACTCTACTTTTGAAAACATAATATAGAGGCCACCACTGAAGGCTATACCAGGAGACGTAGCCCAGGAGTGTTGGGTGAACTGCTTATTAAACTTGTTGTGTTTACATGTTTTCTTGTTATGTTTTCTCTAACTACTTCAGTGCCTGTGTATTTCACAATCTTATCAATCCATTGCATAAAATAACATAGGCACATCCATGCACATGTGTCCATAATACCTTAATTGTTTGTCTTAGATCAATTACAGATCAAGTGGTATCGGAGCTCTAGGTTACTAAGGTTAGACAAGCTTGTGCTGGATTCTTTTGTTGAATGATTACTAGATCACAGCTTAAATTAAGAGAAAGAGAGTTGGTCGAAGCTAACCCAGAAATTAGAAGAGTCTATATTAAGAGGAAAATGTCTGAAGAAAGTCCCTTGGAATCAAACTCCTAGTTCATGGACAATTTCATGACCATGAGAGCCATGGTACAAGAAATTTATAGAGAATTTAAAAAAGGTAGAGGTGAAGAGTCATCAACCTCCAAACAAGATAAAGGAGTAGAAGAACCTCTTCTAGTTGCCCACCCAGAAGGAAAAGGAAAATAAGAGAAGCCCTCTCCACCATCTCCCCCATCATCACCTTCATCATCATCTTCTTCTCACAAAGAAAGCCCTGAAAAGAAAAAGAAGAAATCTTCCTTGATTAAATTAGATGTGAAGTTTTATTTGGTAGTTTATGACGAAGAATTGAATGCAAAAAAGCTAGATAATTGGATTAGACAAATTGATGTATGTTGTAGAGTATAGAACATAGATTCAGAAAGGAGAAAGATTCAGTTGGCTAGCCTACCCCTTGGGGGCACCGCCTCGGTATGGTGGGTACACAAGACACAAGTTGATTTAAAGAAGCATGGTAAAACTCTTTCTACCTTGAATGAATTCTTTTCTGCAATTAAAAAGCAATTCTATCCACTAGCTTATATGCAGCAGGCTATGATGAGTTGGCAAACTCTTTGCCAATTGAAAGGGCAAAGTGTACAAAGTTACACCCAAGAATTTAGGAAAAGATCTTTGATTCTAAGCATTTCTTTACACTTGCCTGAAACTTTGTTGAAGTATATAGGTGGTATACATAGTTATTTGAGACATACCATTCTCATGTTTAATCCCAATAGCATAGATGACGTATTTGTTATGGCTACACATCTAGAGGCTAGAGGAAAGAATGTGAACCCAGAAGTTGGGGGATCATCAAAACCCACTGCAAACAAGAACAAGGAAAAGAGAAAATAGAAATGGAAAGAGAGGAAGGCAAATGTTGTACAAAAGACCAAACCTTCATGCACTCATTACAAGAAGGATGGGCATGATGATGAAAACTGTTGGATTCTGTATCTGGAGCTGAAACCCAAGATGTACAATGGAAAAAAGAAGAGTATTGATGCAGCTATTTAGAAGGATTTGGGGTCAGACTCAGGGGATGAAACAACAATTGAAGCCGCAGGTATAAAAGGTAAAAATTCTGAAGCATCTACTAGTAATTCTGCACAATCTACTAATAACAAAGAAAATGAGAGGAAAAGACATGAGATTTTTCATATTAGAGTTATTTCCAAGTATCAAAAGATTGATACTTCGTTTGATAGTGGCTCACAAGTAAACTTAATTTCTAAAGCAATTGTAAAGAAATTGGGATTACTAAGCACACCTCACAAAAATCCATATCCATTAGGTTGGTTATGTGATAAAGCAAAGCTACAAGTGACTAGACAATGTAAACTTAGGTTTCTTTTGGGTCAACATTTGTAGATGAGGTTGAGTTAGATATTGTTCTGTTGGATATATGTGGAAATGTTTTAGGAAGTCCTTACTTGTATGATAGAAAAACCATTTTCTATAGAGTTGAAAACAAGTATCAAATCATTAAAGATGGAATTGAATATACTGTAAGAGCTCATAAACTAAAGAAAAATTACACTCTCCTAAGCTCAGGTAGATGAAAAGAATTATAAATTCATGCAACCAATTTTTGCTGATGGTTCTAAAGGAGAGGAAACATGATAAAACCAATGTATTTGAAGGTTGTAATGCTAAACAACAAGCTAATTTAGAAAAAGTTGTTTCAGAACATGATATACTATCTGCCACCCAAAAAGGAAATAGTACATGATATTAATTTGTAGCAAGAGGTTCCATTGCCTAACATCGAAATGTACAGGTTGTCTCCTTTAGAGAATGTAGAAATCAAGAAGCATGTATAGGAGCTGCTCGAGAAAGGGTCCATAAGACCTATCACATCACCTTGTGGGTATCCAACTGTCTTGGTGAGAAAGAAAGATGGCTCATGGAGAATGTGCATTGATTACTGGGTATTGAATAAGATAATAATAAAAAATCGTTATCCCCTTCCTCGCATAAATGATTTATTAGATGAGTTGAAAGAAGCTATTTACTTTTCCAAGTTGGACATGCATAGTGGCTACCATTAGGTCAGAGTTGCAGAGCAAGATGCATGGAAGACTGCTTTCAAAACAAAGCAGGGATTGTATGAGTGGTTGGTTATGCCTTTTGGCTTAACTAATGCTCCTGCTACTTTCATGAGAGTATTGAACGATGTACTCAGGCCTTTTATTGATGATTTTGTCATTGTATATTTAGATGACATTCTTATATTTAGTAAAACATGGGAAGAACATTTGAAGCATGTAACACAGACTCTAGATGATTTTAAAATAGAAAATATTTGTGTTAAGCTATCAAAATGTGAATTTGGCAAAACATCTTTGAATTATTTGGGTCATATTGTAGGGGGTGGTGAATTGAAGATAGATCCCTCTAAGGTTGCAGTCATCGTAAACTGCCCTAAACCCAAATCTACTACAAAAGTTAGAAGCTTCCTAGGAGCAGCACAGTATTTGAGAAAGTTTATTTCTAACTTTTTCTTGATTGCGGCTACCTTACATGCTTTAACAGGATTGAACAAGGTGTTTCAGTGGGGAGGAAAATAGTAGAAATCCTTCGACACCTTAAAAGAAAAGATTAGCATGACACTAGTACTAGCACTACCTGATCTTTAAAGACCCTTTGAGATTGAAACGGATGCCAGTGACTATGCCATGGGAGCAGTGTTGATGCAGCACGGTAAACCCATATGTTATCATTCTGAGAAATTTAATCCTGCAGTAGTTAATTACCCCACATATGATAAAGAATTGTATGCATTATTACAAAGTGTGAAAAAGTGGAAACATTATCTAATGAGCAAAGGGACAGTTATACATACTGATCATCAACCACTTCAAGATTTACACTCACAAACTAAGTTGCAGCAATCAAGACACTATAGGCGGATGGGTTTTCTACAATAGTTTCATCTTGTCATCAGATATAAAAAGGGCATACACAAAAGTTGTAGATATGTTGTCCAGATCAATCATAAATGCATGTACTATACTTGAGCATAATTCACTATTGCATGAAAGCTACATTGAACAATATGCTCAAGATATAGATTTTAAAGATGTATACACAACTTTAAGTCATGGAAAACAAGTAGAAGAATTGGATTATCATGTTAAGAAACAACTCTTGTATCATTTGGGAAAGTTATGCATTCCACAAATTGAAATAGAACAGATAATTCGAGAAGCACACACTTCTCTAATATTAGGTCACTTTGGTGTAAGTAAAATAGTTACACAGCTGTAAAGATTTTGTTATTGGCCAAAAATGAATGAGACAATTCCTAGATATGTAAGAGGGCATACTATGTGTGCTAAAAGCAAGACCAACAATAGAAAAATAGGCTTGTACACTCCATTACCAGTTCCTTCTCATCTTTGGGAAAGTATTTCCATGGAATTTGTTGGGGGATTTCCTAAATCTAGAAAAAGCCATGACTATTTATATGTTATTGTGGATAGGTTCAGCAAAATGTTATTATAATACCTTGTAATAAACAAATTACAATGGAACAAATAGAAAAGTTGTTCTTTCAACATGTATGGGTTCATTTTGGATTACCCACTTCCATTGTATTTGATCGAGATTCCCAATATATTAGTAAATTTTGGTCTAGTCTTTGGGAACTGATGGACATGAGATTGAAGAAGCACACAACCTTTCATCCACAAATGGATGGCCAAACAGAGGTGGTCAACAAGACAGTGATCCAGTTGCTCAGAGGCTATTGTGGCAAGCATCCCAAGCTTTGGGATGAACATATGTGTTATGTGCAACATGCTTACAACCATGCTAAACATTCTTCTACACAGAGATCTCCTTTTGAGACCTGTTTTGGTTTCATACCAAGGTATCCCTTGGATTTTGTCTTTGGTAAAGACATAATAGTTGATGGACATAGTGACGTTGACAAGGAAACCAAGTTCATTGAACAAATCCAAGAGATTCACTAGGTAGTACAGGAATAGTAGGAAAAGAGCCAAGCTAAGTACAAGGCAAATTTATGATAAGCATCAGACTGAGCATAGTTTTCGAGTTGGTGATCAAGTCTAGCTGTATATTAGAAATGACAGAATGAAAGGTGAAGGTAAGAAGCTCAAGCTGATAAGGTATGGAACTTTCAACATACGTGAGAAAATCGGTGAGAATTATTTTTGCCTTGATTTTCCAGCTTACATGAACATTTATTCAGTAGTTAATGCAGAAAGCTTGAGACTGTTTGAACCTTCATTAATCGAAGATCCCAAAGAGCAGTGTCAATTGCCTTCTATTGATGATCTGTTGCCTGAATATCTCAATGAATTGCAAGAAGATACAGTTTTGGACAGAAAGGTGAGAACTATGTGCAGAGGGGATGTTGAGTACCTTAGGATTGGGATCAAAGGTTCAAAACCAAGCAGTTAAAGATGGATAGAAATTGGGCAAATGTAGAATCTATACCCTCACTTGATTGATGCTTAAAAACCAACTTTTGGTGGTCCAAGAGCTTTTTCAGTGGGAAGGCCATGATCCGAATTTGATCCTAGAACACACTCTAAGTTTTCATGAACTCCTAAAATTATGACAATTTTCAAAGTCTTATGAAGGTCAAGCTTATTAGAGATATCCTCGTAACAATTGCAATTTGTGATCAGCATGGAGCAATGAGGAGCCTCTGTCAACCACGCAGACCATTAGCCCATGGTAATGCACGCTATCACGAATTATCAAAATGGGAGACCTTTTCGAGAAATGGGGGTGGTTCCTAATATACAATTAGCGACAAGTCGCTAATCGCATATCACTAGGAAAACCCCTCAAAGAAGGAAAAGCTCCGAGCATCCAGACCTGAAAGGTTATAAAATGTAACCGATATCGTGCCAATTCCGTCAGAGGCAGGGTCCCACAAAAATCGTCAGAATATCGGAAGGACTTCGAGCAGTAAGCAGTTTCAACCGAGTCCCACCAGATGGAACATAAAGGGTGCCATGCATCTGGTGGAAGAGAGAGAAAACCACTCACATCAGACGGGTAAACGCCATTTTACTTATCCGCTCAATATGGACGATGACCATAGGATTTGGAGGCTCCAGATCAACAGTGGAGACGTGTTCCAATGGATGACTGGATTTGACCGGGTCAATAGGTAGAGTTGTATCAGATTTGAAGTCCGACGTGGATGATGCATTGGAAGAAGGTCGTGTTTCGTGGGCATTCTTGGAGTTAACAGAATAAACGGTCGTTTTGAAAATGTCCAAGAGAACTGACACTCAGTTCGTTATGAAGTAGGTGGCCACCTCCTTGTGAGGCGTTATATAGTAATGATTACGAAGAAACAGAGGGATTCGAATGGACAGAGGCAGGGAACCAAAAAGCTAGGAAGCGAAAATGAACAGTCAGAAAGCAGATTGGCTTTAAGGTCACAAACTGATAGAGAAAGAAGCAGAGTTAGTTAGATGCAGAAAGTTGAGAGTAGAGAGAAGAAGCTGAGCTGACCTGGAGGAGAAAAGGCAGCATCGAGCCAAACAGAGATAGAGAGAGTTAGAGAGTCTGTGTGCTCCAGAGAAGGCTTCGGAGGTTCAAGCAAACTCCTCTGTATATGTTTGTCAAGTGTGAGTCTCAGATTGGGCTCATACTACGGTGACCAATAGAGGTTGAGTTTCAGTAAGGAGAGTCTGTGTACTCCACAAACATGGGGCATCCAAGTACAGTCCTATTGAATTGTATCTACTGTGTGAGACTCAAATTGAGCTCACTGTTGTAAAAACTCTACTTTTGAAAACATAATAGAGAGGCCACCGCTGAAGGATGGACCGGGAGACGTAGCCTTTGAGTGTTGGGTGAACTCCTTATTAAACTTGTTGTGTTTACATGTTTGCTTGTTATGTTTTCTCTAACTGCTTTAGTGCCTGTGTATTTCGCAATCTTATTTATCCATTGCATAAAATAACATAGGCACATCCATGCACATGATTTTGTAATACCTTAATTGTTTTTCTCAGATCAATTATAGATCATCAGTAATGTGAGAAGTTAGAGATTCTTGAGAGGATTGGACCAGTGGCTTACAGATTTTCACTACCGTAGAAATTGAAATTATATGACATTTTCCATGTTTCATTTCTTAATATATATTCCAGGATGTTTATAATGTGATTGACAGATCTATATTGCAGATCGAACTAGAGGGAAAGCTCTAGCTAGAACCACAATGCATATTGTAGTAGAAACAACTCATGATCTAGAAAAAAGCAATCGAGAAAATTAAAGTGAAATGGAAGCACTTTGGACCTGATGAAGCTACATGGGAGATGGTTGATCATATGAGGGCTTTATATCCTTCCTTATTTGCTGGGTCAAGCAAATGAGTTTTGGTACATGAAAATGTATATATACATACAGATGTATATAACAAAATGAGTTTTGGTATATGAAAATGTATATATATGTACGGATGTAGATAACACAATGATTTTTTTCATAAATCTCTCATAAGATCTATGATTTTAATGTTCATCATTTTGGTCATGGTTTCCAGCAACTATTCATTGTAAATACTACATCGAGTTATGTTATAAAGCTTGATAGGTTGTATATTTTGTTTCCAGTGATTTTCTAGTCATATGTGTCATAAAACACGGGGATTGTTCCCCTAAGGGGGAGGGGTTTGTTAAAAACCAAGTTAAAACTTCATGTAATAAAGGTTAGTAAAGGAAAAATAAGACCAAGGTTATGGGACACATATTCCAAGTTGAATGTCAAGAAAAACGCTATATTGGGCACCACTTTCGATTTATTTATGGCTAAGGAAATTGGCAAAGGAATTAACAAAGGAAAGGAGGCATTAATTTGAATTTTATTTATGAGAAATAAAGAAAATTAGGAGAAGAGAAAGGTGAAGAGACACATATTTGCATGAGAGGGAAATTGAAGGCAAAATGAAGGAAAATGAAGAAAATAGAAGCCTAAATGATAAAAAGGCTTCTGAGGATTAGGTCACAACTTTTGTCAGTTGAGCTTTGACTAGTTTAGATTTTTGTCAGTTTTAGCTTGGGTCAAATAAGAAAGCGAGAGAATAGCACCAAGAGGAGAAATTGAAAAAGCAAGCAATGGAAGGAAATGGAAAAGAAAGGAAAGAGGGGAGAAGGTTGGATCAACAACTACAAGAGGAGGATTTTGTAGTTAACATGTTGCATTTGTGATTTCCTAACTTAGATGTGAATGTATGGAACTTGAATTTGTTTATTTCGTTCATTTGATGTCATTGGCATGGATTTTCCTAGTTCAATGGTGGTTATCAAACTTGACTTCCAATTTCCTACATATCCATGGTGTGATGGGATTCATTTCAGGTTGAAATTTAGATTGTTGGAAGATTTTGGATTTGGGTGAGGTGTTCTCAAGAAAATTTCCAAGGTTTGGTGGTGGAGATGGTTTTCTACGGGAAACCCTCGACAGGTGGGTGAAGGTTGTTTTGTCCTAATTTTGTCACCTTTTTGATAGCTTATCCTGCTACCTTTCATAATATCACACTCTATTTTTCTCTTTTTGACAACTTGAAACCAACCTATACTTGTTAAATTGTTCCAGTTCATAAATGGAGGTAAGATTCACAATTAGGTATGTCTTTACATGCCTTTGGTTTGTTCACATAGATGTTGAGTGAATTCATACTCTCTTGACTCAATGTGATTGACATGTTTCTATGATTCCTAAATATGAGGATGGAGACTTGATGGAATTCACAGATCAATGTTGATTCAACATTTAACTTGAAGTGCACTATGAATCTATTCGACACTTGATTTTGTACTGCATTCAGTACCATATTCCAGAATTCACAATAGTCAAACTGATGGATATTACAAGGAAGATTCTCATATTTGTTGATAATAGTGGGAACACCTCCAGCCTAAAGATAATACCACAATCATATTTCTAAGGATATGATAGAATGAATGAGTGATCCTCGAGAATCTGGCTTATCTTAGTTAAGATGAGATCATACTTGCATTATATATTTTTATTATTTTGTTAAATCTAATATTAGATAGTGATATATTTAAGAGGATCAATCAATAGTGTTATGGGTTCGAAAGAATAAGCAAGGATGATCTAGGTGGATCTCTAAAAAGTACTAGTGGCATGGTAAAAAGGTTCAAAACTCAAAGTGGAAAAAACTCTATAAACTTAGTATTAGATCAAAATGGTCGTCATCTTGATTCCAACGATGCAAATGACACTCAAATCCAAGCTCATATGAAGAAATTAGAGAAATTCAAAGTTAGATTTGACTTGGATAGGTGGCAGGAGAAGATGGAATGGCAAAACTCTTCAGTGAATGTGGAAGCTCCGAGTGGTAGGGCGCCATTGGCCTTGCATTTCGATGATTGAAAAAGGGAGAGCCCCGCAGTTAAGAATCGAACTCAACGCTACGAGGTTGCGATTGCAATATTGCAATTGCAAATTGGAGAGGAATCATTTTTACAAAATCAGCCCCGACAGAGTCAGGATACGATGCGATAATCGCATATCACAATCGCAAAGGGATGTTCTTATGGAATTATCCCCTGAAAGTCAGGGTTGTGATAACGATATCACAATCGCATATTGCACAACACGCATTGTTAAAACAATAAGACCCACCGATTCTTCTAATTCTGATTTGTTGATACTCCCAGATGTGATATGGTATAGAGTGTGGTTTTGGAAACTTGTCAGGTGTGCCAGATCGCACACCACACATCACACCTTGCAGTGACCATTATGGAGGAACACCTTGGTTCCAACTAATTGCGATTTACGATGGGGTTATCAACACCGATAAAGTCGTCGATTTCATGGTATACGCCGATTCATGTGAAAATGGTGTCAAGGGAGATTTTTATATGTTTGACAGATTTGTTACCTGTGGCCCATGAATCTCTATTGGAAGCACCCACCTGCTAAACTTGTCATCTATTGGGAACTGCACGTATTTGTCGATGTGAATTGCATGAGTATATGCTAACTCAGAACAAGATGCAAAAAGGTGAAGGAAAGCTTAAGTCCTTTGATCCAAAATCAGGATGTGCACAACAAAGAAGAAACATGTCTGATGAAGAAGCTCATTGGGAAGAGGAACGAAATTACCGCAAGGTATTCTACAATATGGTAGAGTAGGAAATTAGGCACGAGAAGAAAGATGTCGACGACAATAGATCAGTAAATTATGAAGGTGGTGGAGAAGATCCTCCTCCCTCTCCTTCTTCAAGTGATAGCTCTCATCACTGTAATCGAGATTCCAAACATACATCTAAGAAACCATTCTTGAAGCTAGATGTAAATTTGACCTGCCCATGTATAATGGAGAGTGTAGTGCAGAAAAAACTTAACAATTGGATAAGATAGATAGAGGTTTACTATCAAATTCAACATATCGAGGAAGATGAGGAAAAGGTCTAGTTAGCATCTATTCGACTAAGTGGAACTTCTCTCGTATGGTGGGAAAGGAAGTTGTATAAGGCCATAAAAAATTCTAGTAATCTTCATTTCTCTTGGTCCAATTTTATTTCTGCGTTGAAAGACCAATTTTACCCTTTGGGTTATAACAAAAGGAACTAATGGAATGGAAATATCTAAGGCATGGTAAAGGCCAAAATGTGAAAAGCTTCACTGAAGAATGTCATAAACAAGCATTGAATTTGGGCATCTCATTAGATTTTACTGAGACTATAACTAAGTATGTTGGTGCATTACATAGTTACATAAGACAATCACTTTTATGGTTTGAGCCTACTACGATTGATGTGGCCAGTGCAAAGGCTATTCATATTGAAAGGCAAGGTAGGAATGAAAGAGGTGATCAAGCCAAGAAAACACCATTCAAACCTCAACATGGAAAATTCCAAAAGAAAGGTAGGGGGAAGGATAAGAAGATCGATGCAACCAAGAAAGAGGATGGAGCAAAGCCATCTTGCACACATTGCAAGAGAGAAGGTCATGACGAGGACCAATTTTGGAAGCTACATTCGGAGATGAGACCAAAGAGATTCAGTGGAAAGGGGAAGCAAAAGAGAGTGGCAACAACACATCAAGACCTTGGATCAGACTCTGATGACAAGACATTGATCACAATCGTGGCGCAAGAGGTACTATTGCTATTAATAATAATTCTAATTCAATTTCAATTACTAGTTCTTTGAGTGATCTTGTAAGTAATGAATGAAAGAGAGTTAAATTCTTCTACATTAGGGTTATTATAAAATACACAAAGGTGGAAATTTTTTTCGATTCATGTTCCCAAGAAAACTTAATCTCAGAGACATTAGTTAAAAAGTTAGGCCTCGAAACTAAACCTCATACAAGTCCAAGCCCGCTTGGTTGGGTAAGCGATAAGGAAACATTACAAGTAACCAAGCAGTGTAGGCCTAGATTTGTTATTGCTTCCAAATTAGTTGATGAGGTAGAGTTAGATGTTGTACCTTTGGATATCTTTGGAATCATCTTGGGACGTCCATATCTATATGATAGAAAAGCAGTATTCTTTTGGCATGAAAATAAATACCAAATCATGAAGGATGGGGTAGAATATATAGTTAGAGCTCATCATACAAAAGTCAGTGCTAGCCTTGTAAGTGTAGGATAGATTAAATGATTGGTTAATTCCAGCAAAGCGTGCATACTCATGGCAGTGAGAGCGAAAGAGGCCAAGATGG
Source organism: Pinus taeda (assembly GCA_000404065.3). Classification (NCBI taxonomy): domain Eukaryota; kingdom Viridiplantae; phylum Streptophyta; class Pinopsida; order Pinales; family Pinaceae; genus Pinus; species Pinus taeda. Next base: position 71,175 of record APFE031486917.1, read on the forward strand.
TTAACACTTTCAAAGGTTGTGATCCTGATCATAAGAAAGAACTGTTGGAAATTATTCCTGACTATGATGGATTGTTTCAGGAATTGATAGGATTTCCCCCAAAATGGGAAATCCAACATGAGATCCATTTACAATAGGATGCTCCTTTATCAAATATTCACATGTATAGGATGGCTTCTATCGAGATGGAGCAGATCAAGAAATAAGTGCAAGAATTGCTAAATCAAGAGGTCATCAGACTGAGTTCTTCTTTGTTTAGCTCACCTATCATGTTGGTGCTAAAGAAAGATAACACATGGACAATGTGCATGGACTATAGGGCGCTAAACAAAATTATGGTGAAGAATTGATACCCTCTCCCTCGCATTGATGAATTATTAGATCAGTTGAAAAATCTTGTCTATTTTACAAAACTAGATTTGCGTAGTGGATATCACCAGGTTAGAGTTGCAGAACAAGGCATTTAGAAGACTACATTCAAAACCAAGCAAGGGTTGTTCGAACAGATGGTGATGCCATTCAGACCTTCAAATTCTATGACCACGTTTATGAGGGTAATGAATGATCTATGGGTGCACCATATGTGCTTAGTTAACCATTTTGTTACTTCGTTGTTTTATAGATTTTATTTTGTTTTGGGGTTTTGTTCTTGTTGATCTCTTAAAGTGTCTAATGCAAATGGAAATTCTATTCTAAGGTATTAAGAATACTTTTAAAGGTCAAGTATGGGTAGAGATTTCAAGTCAAGGTTTATGTCCCTAATAGTAACTTCCAAAACTTAGCACTTCAAAAGATCTCAAAACATGCTATTGATCAAATCAGTACTTGAACAAAAGTGTAAATGTGCAGCTACTTCAATCAAACAAAGTATAAAATACTGATCATGAAATCATTAGTCTCTGCTACTTGTCTAAATATGGAAATAAAAGTAAGTTATTCCTCTCAAACAAATCAAAAACTGCAAACTAATAAAAAGTAAAATCAAATCTCAACATTCATATTTCGATCCCTCGCCAGTTAGTCTAGCTATGGATTTGAGAGGTAACCATCAATGACATGAGCAATCCAATATCTAATTGTAGAAAAGTAAACTAAAATCAAATCACAACATTCATATTTCGATCCCTCGCCAGTTACTCTAGCTATGGCTTTCGTTGGTAACCGTCAATGAAATGAGCAATCTGATATCTAATTGCAGAAAAGTAAAACTATAATCAAATCAAAACATTCATATTTCGATCCCTTGCCAGTTAGTCTCGCTATGACTTTTGGAGGTAACCGTCAATGAAATGAGCAATCCAATATCTAATTGCAGAAAAGTAAACTAAAATCAAATCACAACATTCATATTTTGATCCCTCGCTAGTTAGTCTAGCTATGGCTTTCCGAGGTAACCGTCAATGACATGAGTGAGTTGATATCTAAACTAACTAAAAAAGTAAATGAATAAGACTGAAATCAAAACATAACTGAAATTGAAAAGATAAAAAAACAAAGCCAGCAGAGAGGCAAATCTCATGTCACTATTTGATGTAAAAACATGTAAAGAAAAACTAATCTACAATCAATCGGTTGAACACACTTACATGAATTAAAATTGCATGAATGAAAAATCTAATCTATCCAACTTGAAAGCAATTGAATGACATAATGAAATCAAAGCAAAATTACAAAATGAAATCTACTCCACCTTACATTCTAATGTGCTCCATGACATCTACTTCACATCTCCTTCCATGTTGAGAACATCAAATCTTTATTCAAATTCTTCAAAATCACAAAGTACAACAAAGCTCTCCAAAGCTTTCCAAAGCCATCTCACAAGCTAACAAGCTTAAGAATTAACAAGCTAAGACTTAAGAACTAACAAATGAAGGAGAGAGATCTCCTATTTATACAAAAAGATGAGAAGCCATCTCATTAATAAGAGTCCATGAATCTCTCCCTCTACCTCTAGAGTCCTAATCAAAATAGGAACTGATAAGACACATGTCTTCTTAGAGTTACAATATAATTAGGAGATGTGACACATATCCTCATGATCCCATGATTCTTTCCACTCAAATTCGAATTTGGCCTTAGAGTGCCACATAAGGGTCTTCTAAAAGCCTCCTTTCAACCTACACATGTCAACAATCTCAACCCATTGGTTAGGTATAAGCTTATGCACATTATTTCCTAATTTTTAACCACAAATTCACTTAAAAGGCTTAGAATTAATAAAGATTGGAAAAACATAAATGTGGCCCAATGATAATGAAAGTGGGATGAATGTGGTGACATAGTAGTGAAATGGAGGTGATATAATGGACATAATAGTGAAAGTGTAATGGAAATGAATGACATTTTCAAGACTCAACATACCCCCCAACTGAAGCTATTGCATGTCCTCATGCAATATATATTACATTAACTCTTTTGATCCTTGAGCTTTGGCTTAACTTTGCATGATATCATTTGATAACTTCATATTTCTGCAAAGTGTTTTACTTGAATTGCAACATGGTTGGTTCTTGTGTTACAACCAATTTTTTTTTTGTTGCCTTCTATTTTGGTCTTTGAACTTTGCATAATGATATTTTGATTATTGTTTCAAAGTATATCTTTATTGGATTGCATGATGGTTGGTTCTTGTGTGACAACCATGATTTTGTTTGTATCCAATTTATCCTTTAAGCATTTTTTCAAAAGCCATTGTATGCTCATAATAACAATGTAATAGTTAATATATGTTGGAAGTATGTGGGCTCCTGAGTATGGTATGGACATGACAAGATATGAATATGAATGTATTCCCCCCCCAACTAATGGTATTGGAAATTTTATGAAATGAGGAAGAGAAATGTTTTTCCAACAATTATCATTCTAACTTTTTATGGAATTCTATGGTCAAAAGTTAGAAAATGACGTACCTTCACTTACCTTTTGGAATGGATGAGTTATATGTGTGGTGGCTAAAAAATTATAATCATATTATTCTTCAAGTGGCTGAACAAGAGGAGTCATGGATAAAAAGATAAGATGACTTTTTATTGCTTCTACTAAAACATGCTGAATCAGCTCCAAAACGCTGAAAATAATAGTCTTATGTCTTCAAAACTTGTTGGCACAATTCCTACTATGTGAAAAGATGTTCTGATGTCGAACATAGTAGGAAATTGTTGGTTTAGTGGCCATTAATGGATGCCACTAGTTAACATGAGAACTCTCACCATTGATGACAATGAGAGTCAAGATGCCCAAACACATCTTGCTAAGTACAAATGAATTTGTCGATGTCGAGTCACCCAAAAGATCTGATGAACAGGGGACATTAATGTATTTCCATTGTTTGTCAACATGAGCACTTGCCATTAAGGCATGCAAGCCTCAAGGTGTTTTTACAAAGATCTTAGACTCAAAGGACTATGGACTCAATAATTGGCATTGAAGTAGGGCTTATTTGCGGAATGAAAATGACAGGAAATGGAAGATGAAAATGGAAGATGGCAATGGAGAACAGAAATGGCAATGGGCAATAAGTATGTGAATGAGCCTCTTGCTTTTATTTGTGAGTTATGAATTGACAAAAAGAGATGGAAAGTGTATGTGAATGCAAATGGAAAACATGGAGGAAAATGAGATGAATGGTTTATTATGAGGTATGGATGTGATGAAGACAATAGTATTTGAAAGTTTTTCAAGTGTTTGGAAATGATTTTGCATCAAAATATTTTCTCTTTGTTGCTGATCATCCTCTTATGAAACAAATTGGTCTCTTAGAGAGACACCATTCTCTTGTACTCATTTGTCCTTCCTCCTGGAACCTATAAAAAAAACTAATATTTTTTCTGCAATTGAATGTAAGGTTATCAAAGGAGAGAGGTGATCAATCTCTCTAGTTATGATATTTACACACAAAACTAAGAATTTGTGTTAATAAAACAAGTCTTCAAAGGAAAAATCAAAAGAATTTATACCTACTTTGGCATGGGTGCCCCAAGTTGAATGTTGCTTCTTTTCAGCAATTTATTTTATTATTTTCCATTTCAAACTCTAATGATGGATTTCTCATTGTGTAGATCTGTTGAGATCTTTCCAATGGTACTTAAATCATCAAAATCTAATTTAGTATGAAAAAGTTAGGCTGATTTGAACAATGAGGTTTTTTTTCAGATGCGGAATTGAACTTCAGCTGCAGAATGTGCACAGTTTCTACAGCTAAAAATCTTGAATACAAAGTTAGCCATTCATCAATCATCATCAGTCCAAAATTAATCAATACCTTCAGAAAAGTGAGCAAATAACTTATTCATTTCATTGATTCAAAATTATTATTTTTTCTTGACATGCAGCGACTTAGTGTGGCGACTCAGTGTGGCAACTTAGTGATAACACACAACTTGACTTCCCTTTGACCAGGGTCTTTTTCATCGAATTGGATCAAATGAATAGGACACCATCCATATACTGACATTTTCCCAGCTACCCATGTGCCTTGTTTTGCTTAATGACACCTGCAACCTATAGTTTAACAAAAACAGTTGCGGAAAGTTGAATCAGCCGCGGAAAGTGGCTGAAATAGTCAACCATTATTTTTACACATATTTTCGATACTTGTGTCATGCATAGATTTTTATCTCTTCCACACTTTCCTTTGGAGTTTCTGTGACCTTAAAAGAAAGTGATTCATCTTTAAAACGAAGATTTTTAGTTGAAACAAAATCAACCAAAATGATATTGATCCTTTCTCTAACTGAAAATGCCAGTGTTACTACACAATAAGCCCCGGGCTTCCCATACAAACAACAGATAAATTTCGATAAATAATCAAGGATACCAAGGTCATACTTGATAATAACATCGTTGTTTGGCCTGAGCAAGGACTGGACTATTTGTGCAGTTTCATGCTGCAACATTACGTTGTTTTGAATCCACGTATGCATTTGCAACTATCTGTAATTCTCTACCAGAAAGATTTACTACATTAATTGTTCAATCTGAAGTGGTTTCATGACATCATATGTGAATTGAGAGTGCGTATATGAATCACATATTTTTTTGTTTTTGTTTTTTTTTTGGTGCAATAAATGCCTAACGGTTGGCTGGAGCTTCAGTTGATCTTCTGTGGTTTGTATGACACTCCATATCTACAAGATCTGGTTTCAATAAACTAGCCAACATGGGTATTAAACCTTGTTTTCCCTGTTCCATTTTCTCCCAATATTTAACCAGAAGTAACGGAACTAAAACAGACAGGTGGCAACAACTTCATGGGTCAGAGAGTCGTGTTTCTTCAAATAACTACGACGTGCCGTGTTCAAACTATTCCTTGTTCATTTAATAGAAATCATTTTTTTCATGCATTTAGTGACACGGTGGATGACCAGGCAACCAAGGAAATCAGATCTGAGTGTATTTCTCAAAGAAATTGAAATATGGCTGCACCTGTTAAAAAAAACCACTATTTTTTTTCACGCGGCAAGCAAAAAGAGGCTCCAGAGAACCGAGAAATTCTCTCAAACCACCACGAAGTTCTTAAAAAGATTTATGGGTTATCTAATTGACCCTACTGGCAAAACAACCCATGTTTTATGTTTTTCAAATTCACCTCCATTTGGCCAAATCGTGCTCTAAAATTTTGACTTTTTTCAGTTATTACGCATTTTTTTGTCTGTAAGGTGTATTACACAGGTGCAATGACAGAGATGAAGAATTGGGGAAACTAACCATCTCTCGTGGCTATGTAGAAGAAAATACTCACAGGTTTGTTATCTGAAAATAGAATAATGAGCCAATCATCGATCCGCTATGAGAATCGTTGATCTATTATCCTCATGTTTATTCAATATTTAAAATTACGGGAACAACTCTTTTCTCTACTAGTTTATTAACAAAGAAACCAGAGAGGAAATGTCAAATGATGACGCCCAACCCACAGGTTGCTAAAACATTGTTACAGTGGTTGTTTTTAATTCATATTGGTACCTTGGATTTTTAAAACAACGATTTAATAATTTTGTTGAAGCTTGCAGCTTAGATTGTTTACATTGCAGGTTTTGTAGGCGGTGGAAATCTAAGTGGTAGCAATAATTGTATTGAGCTCATAATTCATTTTCAGGTTGGGACAATGTCAAGGCCCCTTTAATGGAGTGAACATGGATCTACAAATTTGCATTCACCTCCTCGTTGTTACCTAATCGTTTAACATTCGAACCCTTGGTTTTTTCACATATACAATGCATTTTTTTTTAGTTTGCAGTCTTGTTTGAGGGCCAAGGCTTCAAATAGGAATGCAAATTTTTCTACTGAGGCCAGCTAGGATTATTTTCTTCTCTCTTTCTTTTTTTCTCTGAAATTGTAAAATTTTTATAAGAAGGATTAATGATTATCAATTTCAGGCAGCAAATTCTTCAAGAAAAACATGCTAAAAACAAGACTTTGACTAAGGTTTTAAGCTCCATAAAACCTGGGCTGGGTGACTAGGATAAGATCCATGTCGGGACAATTCTGGAGATGCCCATGTGGTCAATTTCTTCATTGGATGCCTGTAACCTGCTAAACCTTGAAATCGGATGCAGAATTCTCAACTAGCTGCGGAATCAGGTTACATTCCGTAGCTAAGTTGCAAAACCTTATTAAAACAGGATACAACGTTTTGAGGACCACTACAAACCATAACCAATCAATCTTGGACAGTTGAACCTATTAAAGCAGTTGGGTTTCAACTTTTTTTATTTTTATTTTTATTTTTATTATTGAATCAATTGAAATGATGAAGTTTATTTTGTCTCCTCTTTTTTTTTTTTTTTTAAGATAACAATTATTTTTCTGATCCTCTAGATCACACAAAGTGTAGGAGGAGAGCATACTCAAGAATTATTTACTATTATTTTTTATAACAATTCTTTTTTTTCTGATCCTTCAAATCACACAAAGTGCAGGAGGAGAGCATACTCAAGAATTATTAATTTTTTTTTTTTTTTAGATGTAAGAAATAAGATCTCCTAATTACACTTCCTCAGTAACAACGCCAAAAATGTCTAGTCAATTTAACGTCTTAAATTGCTCTACATAAATTATCAATCTGAGTATCGTAAACTGATGAAGTGTGGTGCACCATATGTGCTTAGTTAACATTTTTCTTACTTCGTTGTTTTATAGATTTTATTTTGTTTTGGGCTTTTGTTCTTGTTGATCTCCTAAAGTGTCTAATGCAAACAGAAATCCTATTATAAGGTCTTAAGAATACTTTTAAAGGTCAAGTATGGGTAGAGATTTCAAGACAAGGTTTATGTCCCTAATAGTAACTTCCAAAACTTAGCACTTCAAAAGATCTCAAAACATGATATTGATCAAATCAGTACTTGAACAAAAGTGTAAATGTGCAGCTACTTCAATCAAACAAAGTATAAAATACTGATCATGAAATCACTGCCTCTGCTGCTTGTCTAAATACGGAAATAAAAGTAAGCTATTGCACTCAAACAAATCAAAAACTGCAAACTAATAAAAAATAAAATCAAATCACAACATTCATATTTCGATCCCTCGCTAGTTATTCTAGCTATGGATTTTGGAGGTAACCGTCAATGACATGAGAAATCCAATATCTAATTGCAGAAAAGTAAACTAAAATCAAATCACAACATTCATATTTCGATCCCTCGCTAGTTAGTCTAGCTATGGCTTTCGAAGGTAACCGTCAATGAAATGAGCAATCTGATATCTAATTGCAGAAAATTAAAACTAAAATTAAATCACAACATTCATATTTTGATCCCTTGCCAGTTAGTCTCGCTATGGCTTTCGAAGGTAATCGTCAATGAAATGAGCAATCCAATATCTAATTGTAGAAAAATAAACTAAAATCAGATCACAACATTCATATTTCGACCCCTCGCCAGTTAGTCTAGCTATGGCTTTCGGAGGTAACCGTCAATGACATGAGTGAGTTGATATCTAAACTAACTAACAAAGAAAATGAATAAGACTGAAATAAAAACATAACTGAAATTGAAAAGCTAAAAAAACAAAGTCAGGAGAGAGGCAAATCTCATGTCACTATTTGATGTAAAAACATGTAAAGAAAAACTAATCTACAATCAACCAGTTGAACACACTTACATGAATTAAAATTGCATGAATGAAAAATCTAATATATCAAACTTTAAAGCAATCAGATGACATAATGAAATCAAAGCAAAATTACAAAATGAAATCTACTCCACCTTACATTCTAATGTGCTCCATGACATCTACTTCACATTTCCTTCCATGTTGAGAACATCAAAGCTTTGTTCAAATTCTTCAAAAGCACAAAGTACAACAAAGCTCTCCAAAGCTTTCCAAAGCCATCTCACAAGCTAACAAGCTTAAGAATTAACAAGCTAAGACTTAAGAACTAACAAATGAAGGAGAGAGATCTCCTATTTATACAAAAAGATGAGAAGCCATCTCATTAATGAGAGTCCATGAATCTCTCCCTCTACCTCTAGAGTCCCAATCAAAATAGGAACTGATAAGACACATGTCTTCTTAGAGTTACAATATAATTAGGAGATGTGACACATATCCTCATGATCCCATGATTCTTTCCACTCAAATTCGAATTTGGCCTTAGAGTGCCACATAAGGATCTTCTAAAATCCTGCTTTCAACCTACACATGTCAACAATCTCAACCCATTTGTTAGGTCTAAGCATATGCACATTATTTTCTAATTTTTAACCACAAATTCACTTAAAAGGCTTAGAATTAATAATGTTTGGAAAAACATAAATGTGGCCCAATGATAATGAAAGTGGGATGAATGTGGTGACATAGTAGTGAAATGGAGGTAATATAATAGACATAATAGTGAAAGTGTAATGGAAATGAATGACATTTTCAAGACTCAACAATATATCTACATGATATTCTTGTTTATAGTAGGACACGGGGTCAAGATGTATGTTATGTGAAGAAAGTCCTTGATGTTTTGAAAAATGAAAAACAATATGTAAAACTGTCAAAGTGTGAGTTTCAGAAGGCCTCTCTCATTTATTTAGGTTACATAGTCTGTAATGGGCAATTGAAGATATATCCCTCTAAAGTAAATGTGATTATGAAGTTGCCTGGGCCCACAAATGTTATAGAGGTCTGAATCTTTTTGGGTGTGGTAGAGTATTGGAGAAGGTTTATTGCAAACTTCTCTGTTATCGCAAACCTCTTACACACATTGACAAGTGTGAATCAGGCCTTTGAGTGGGGAGGACAGTAGCAAAAATCATTCAACATGCTAAAAGAGAATATCAGCACAGCACCAGTGCTAGATGTTATACTGAAATTTGTCACCATGACTATCTGCAATTAATATGGCTCCATCAATAGTCATATTATCCTCCTTGTCAAGCCTTATACCTCTGCTCTCCATGTCAAACTTCAAAAAGAGAGAAAGTCATTAAAAAACATGTTTA
>APFE031486917.1:97899-114929 GCA_000404065.3 Pinus taeda
AGCGTTGGACTTGAGGTAGGATCGAAAAACACTTGGTTTCTCATAGAATAATGTATGTTTAGATAAGGATTTCTCTTAATTGTCTTGTTTGTCACTAGAGAGTCTTAGACTCCTAGGGAGGTTAGTTTTGTCAGCAAAAATAACTCTTTTCGCATGACACTAGACTTACCAAACGTTCAAAAAACGTTTGAGATGGAGACAAATGCTAGCGGATATGCCATGGGCACTGTATTGATGCAAGAAAGGAAGACTTTATGTTACCATTCAAAGACTTCTCCCAAGCTATTGCGAATTATACCACATATGATGAGGATTTGTATGCCTTGGTTCAGAGTGTAAAGTGGAAACACTACCTGATCGGTAAGGAGACCATCATCCATACGGATCATCATCCCTTGCATTACCTACAGGCATAGACCAAGCTTCAACAAGCCCATCATTTTAGATTGATGGGATTCCTCCAGCTATTTCATCTGGTAATCAAATCCAAGAAGGATGCCAGCAAACAAGTATCAGATATTCTTTCTCACCCTCCTATTTATGCACCTATAGTTTTGCAAAATGATTCTTTATCATTAGAAATTTATGCTGAACAATATGCTAATGATAATGATTTTAAAGATGTTTATGCAAAACTCACTTGTGGATCGCATGTGGAAAATTGTTATTTGCAGGGAAAACTATTGTATCACCTTGGAAAACTGTGTATACACATTTATGAAAGGGTACATGTAATCCGAGAAGCTCATACCTCTCTTGTGTCTGGTCATTTTTGGGTTGAAAAAACTTTATGTCATTTATAGAGGTTTTGCTTTTGGCCTCATATGAAAAACACTGTCACTCATTTTGTAAAGGTTTGTGTGTTGTGTTCTATTTCAAACCCCTCTAATAGAAAATTTGGGCTCTACACACCACTCCCTATTCCGAGTCGACCATGGGAAAGTGTGTTTATGGATTTTGTAGATGGTTTACCTATGCCTAGGAAAGGTCACGACTATTTGTATGTCGTCATGGATCATTTTAGTAAAATGTGTATTTTATTCCATGTAAAAAGCAAGTCACTACTGAGTAGACTCCTTACCATTTCCTTCAGCATGTCTAGGTCCATTTTAGGTTTCCCACATATATTGGGTCAGGCCGAGACTCTCACCTTCTTGGAGAGTTTTAGTCCAACTTGTGGAGAATGATGGACACCAAGCTGAAAAGAAGTACAACATTTCATCCATAGATCAATGGGCAGATAGAGGTCATCAACCACACCGTGGTACACTTGTTACAAGGCTATTGTGGAAAACACCCAAATTTGTAGGATAAACAACTTCCTTATGTGCAACATACATACAATTGAGGAGTACATTTATCCACATAGAGCTCATCGTTCGAGACACATTTTGGTTATCTACCAAGGGATCCCTTAGAGATGCTCTTTGGGAAGGATGAGGATGCCAATGGATGAGATGATAGGGACAACACATGGAATTTTATTTAGCAGATACAAGTGATTCATCAAGCAGTACAGGAGTAGTTGGAGAAGAGTTAGACTCGGTAAAGGTCAGCATGGTAAGCATCAAGTTGACCATCAATTTTGAGTTAGGGACAAGGTATGGCTCCACATCAGCAAGGATATAATGAAGGGGGAAGGGAAGAAATTGAGACCCATTCGATAAGGTCCCTTCACCATATTGGAAAATATTGGAGATAAGGCTTTTCATCTTGACTTGCCCGATTCTATGCAAATGTACTCAATAGTGAATGTGGAAAACCTGAAGCTTTAAGAACCTCCATTAATTACAGATATTGAAGAGGTTGTACAAATTCCTACAGTGGACGATTTTTGACTAGAGTGTCTATAACAGTTTCCTGAAGATATCATGCATGATAAGAAAAATAGAACTTCACGATGGGGAGATGTGGAGTATATTCATGTTGGCTTCAAATAGGTAAATCTCGATGGATCAAGAAAGATAAAGTGAGGGAGCAATTTTCTCACTTAACAGTTGAATGAAAATGATTTTGGCAATCCAAAAGCTCTCAGTGGGGAGGATGGATCTAGGTGGATCTCTAAAAAGTACCAGTGGCATGGTAAAAAGGCTCAAAATGCAAAGTGGTAGAAAATATATAAAGTTAACATTATATTGAAGTGATCATCATATTGATTCCAATGATGTGAACAATGCTCAAAATCCGAGCTCATATGAAGAAGTTAGAGAAAGTCAAAGTTAGGTTTCACTTAGATAGGTGGTAGAAGAAGATGACTTGGAAAAAATCTTTAGCGAATGTGGAAGCACCAAGTGGCAGGAGCCATTCACACCACATTTCACTAATCGCAAAAGGTAGAGGGCCACAGTTTAGGAATTGCCCCAGCACTACTAGGTTTTGATTGTGATATCACAATCGCAGATCGGAGGGGAATTAGTTTTACAAAATCGGCCCTGATAGAGTCAAGATGTGATGTGATAATCACATATCATAGTCGCAAAGGGAAGTTATTACAAAATTGGCCCCCAGTAGTCAGGGTTGTGATTGTGATATTGCAATCTCATATCACACAATGTGCATTCTTAAAATAATAAGACCTGCTAGTTCTGCCGATTTCAACTTTTCGATACTCCCGGATGTGATATGGTATAGAGTGTGGTTTTGGAAACTCATAGAGTCCACTAGATCACACATTGCACATCGCATCTTGTAGATGGTCATTACAGAGGAACACCTTGGTTCCGCCGAATTAAGATTTGCAATGAGGTTATCAGTGCCAATAAAGTTGTCGGGTTCAGGGTATATGCTGATTCATGGGAAACCGGTGTCAAGGACGAACTTTCTATGTTTGATAGGTTTGTTACCTATAGCCTGAGAATCTCTATTGGAAGAGCCCACCTGCTAAACTTGTCATCTGTTGGGAACTACCTGGGATTGAGCAGTCAATGGATCAAGTATATATATATGGGATAGTCTGCACAAGAAAATGGGGGGACTGGCATAGAATTTTAGAAACTATTGTACGCAATAGTAACCTAACCTAGAAGTAGGCCAGAACCTCGCCTTGAGTAGTAGAGAGGTTAAGAGAGAGTGCAAAAGATTCATTTCTCTGAATTTGGTGTTCGGATAGGCAATTCTACACAATTTTTCGCTAGGATTTCAGTGGTACTATCTATTTCTAAAGTTGGGCTCTCCATTCTTCATCCATCTTCCAGCTTGGAGGTATAAGGATTGTAAATGAATGTTGCTTGTACTTTTATCTCTTTTTATGCCACTTAATGAACAAATTCCTATCCACTATCGAGCAGGGCCTGAAGATGTAGTCCAAACAGGATAAACACCGTAATCAATTCTCTGTGTCATGGTTTCTTTATTATCTTGTTATTTCCACACTGTTTTATGTGCTTTTAAGTTCCATGGTTAATAAGATCTGTTACATGTAATTCTTATCCATCTATAAGTAAAAGATATTGGATCAAAGGAAGAAATGGCTGTGGACATTGTGAAAGTTTCTTTTTAATCCAATTTGGAACTTCTATACTTATGTATTGTTAAAGATCATTAATATAGCAGTATGAACCTTTATTCTCATAAATTTATGTGTTTTTAATTTGCAATATTATTATATGTATCTAACCTGTCTTAGGTCATGGCAAGGGCCCACCATTGACCTCAGCCAATTTCTATAGTTAATTTTAGTTAATATAGAAACATATATGTGTGGATTAGCATAAAGTAACTGAACTTTGAAAATCTATTTAATTGATTGTTCTTATATTAGCATTCTTCACTTAGAAGTGTGATTACATAGCATTTGAATATTTTATAGATCTATATGTTTTTCCTCTTAAATGAATGATTTATTAAAGGATAGATCTTTATTCAAGACTTACTGAGCTCATAAAATTGTTTCTCATAGAATATTGCTTGAGTTTGTAGGATTTCTCTCTTTCAATTATTATCGAGTTGGAATAGATGTCCTTACCCTGAGTGGATTTAGAAAGTCAAGCTTTTAATAACCTTAAGATTACATCGAAACGTTCGATATCCTACTACCTGCAAGACAAAATTTCCAACAGGGGACATTGCAACCAAAGTTTGATGCTTGAAAGCTTTCATAGGAAATTGTTTGGATTATAGATCATCTATTTTGTTTCCAAATTATTTTTGAATTGATTTCTGAGTTCATAGAATTGTGTGAATGGATCTTTTTAGTTTAAAATGGATAGTCTTTTCTTAGCACTGTTGGAATTAGTTTTTAGTGTACAGATACCATACATATAATGAACTTAGTGTTAGTTTCTTTTTATGTGAAGGTGTTGAGAAAAACATATTAATTGAAATCAAATTTTAAAGTTTGATATGGTATTATTTGGTTTGTTTCCAGCAAGGCATTCAAGCATGAATTAGTTTGTATGGTTGTCTATGATAAATAGGTGATTCTAATTATGTGTTATTAGGGAGGCATAATAGGATTCTTTACTTCTATATACTTTAGTAAAGTAATGGAATAATTTTTAATTATCAACAATGATTGAAATAAACATTTGGTACATTATTGAATACTAATTTGAGCATAGAACAATGAACATGGATCCAAACAATAATATTTTGCAACTCTAATATTACGAATTCCAGATTGATATTTTTAAAAGTATATGGAATTAAAAGACCATATAAAAAAATCCTAACATTTTTGGTGCCGTTGTCGGGGATCTGAAAATAGTACAAGCAATACTTTTCCTTGGTAGATTTATGTTTGTGATAGGGATTTTGCAGGGAAATTACAGGGTGGAGAAAGTATGGTAAGACGTGAGTGAAGAGCCATACATCCACTATGTTGGGGTTTCTCCAAATTCTGATTGTCCGTAATCAATTTCTATAGTTTTTTCTTATGCATAGGAATAGGGGTAGACCTAGAGATATTAAGGGAACATTTGTTTAGAGTGAGAAATTTCCTTCAGATTTGTTTGATTCAATAAAGATCCCCCCAATCAACCCTATTGATCATTATGCAGGAAACGTGGAGAAAGGAGAGAGTTCTAATGCAGTTGTTTCCTCAAATAAGGAAACACCATACATCGAGGAGACAACACAGTTTGAAGGAGCACTACAACAAGAACAACCCACCCTGGGAGTTGTTGTAGAAACAAAGTCAGTGGTGGTCTCACAAGTAGAATCTCTAGTGGGAGCACCTTGGAGAGATTCATGGTCTAGGCATATAAAACCTATCTCAATCAAATCTTATTCCAGTTGGAATACTACATGGGAACCTACTTCTTTTTGACCTATTGCAAGAATGGGTGACAGAGGAGGAGGTGAGGAGAACATAAACAATGATAGGAACAATCGTAGGAATAATGACAAAATTAATACCCTACTTAATGCTAATGGTAATAGAAATGGAGCTAAGGGAGAACCTTAGGAAAATGAGGAAGAAACAATGACTACATTTTGATTCTCAATCTTGGACATCACCAAAAATATCACTATAAGAAATATACCTCTAGCATCTCTTCCACTTTTCCATGGTATGTCTTCTGAAGATCCTGACTCTTTTCTGTTTGAGTTTGATATTCTTTGAAGAAGTTATAATTATCATGATGATGTGCACAAGCTCAAACTATTTCTAGATACCTTGAAATACTCAACCCTTCAATGGTTTATGAGCTTGGGAGAACACACTATCTATTCATGGGATGGCATGAAATCCATTTTTCTTAAGAAATATCAAGATTATTGCAAAAGAAGAGAAATTAATGACATTTTTTTAATGCAAAAAATGGTAGACGAGAGTTTGGAAGAATATCTTGAAATATTCCTTTATAATTACCATAAATCTCGAATAAGTAATCTGGGTGAAAGAACCTTTAGGACTGTTTTCTTAAAAGGGTTAAGGGAAAATGCATTGAAACTTTAAATTTCTTAATTTCTGGGGATATCTATAAGAAACATTTTGCTGAAATAGATGAGTTGTGTAGAACTTATTCCAGAAGCCAAGCTAAGGTAGGAAAACGAATATGTGATAACCCAAAAGGCTACTTGTCTAGAAATTCAAACGCGTACAGGGTGGTATTACTCAAACTGAATTGGGGAATATTTGGAAAATTTTAAGACAAACATCCTAAACACCATTAGTGATTAGTTGGATACTCTTAAAATTAAGAGGAAACAAGAGGAGATGGTTTCTTTAGCCATTTTATGTCCTAAATGGAGAAGGAAACGTGTCTAGAGAGAACATCCTATGAATGTAGTATAAGTGCAGGGAATTTACACTCATAACCACCCCATTGAAAAATTCCCTTCTTTACGAGTACTACAACCTATTTATAGAGGGGCTGAAACAAGTGAGCTCCCTAGAACGTCTAGAAGTCCCTCATGGAGGACACCAAACAATAATTTTTATGAGGACCCTAATATGCAGTCTTTTTGTTAGTATCCACCATGGAATCCTCAGAAACCTTATTCTTTGTGGTCACTTCAGCCAGCTAATAATTGACCATGGAATCAAGGATGAAAGGGAAACCCTTATGGGAAGATATTTGGATTTCCACCAAAATATGATGACCCAGGGAATTGAATGGGAAATATAGAAATCAATGGGAATTTCCTTCCTAACATCTTAGTAGATATGGGAGCAACCATTAATGCAATGATTGTTTATACCATGAGATTTCTACAACTAAACGAGATAAGACCTACACCTATCATGTTGGAATTAGCACACAATTCTATTCTAAAAACCATTGGAGTCCTAGAATATGTGTTGGTAATAGTAGCCTCTTGGGAGTATCCGATTGATTTCATAGTAATTTATTCGAAAGATACTAAACTAGGACACCCGATAGTTGTAGGTCGACCTTGGCTAGCTATTGTTGATGCTGACATCGGGTGTAAGAATAGAGAGATGACAATCTCTAATGGATCTCAAATCCAAAGATCAACAATTTTTTCACCTGCTAAATTACTGGCAAAGTCCCTTTTTGGTAGGAAAGCTCTTATGGAGAGGAAGAATGTGTTCTTACTCTGCTAACCTTAGAAAAATCAAGGGGATTTCAAGTGCAATCATAAGAACATATCTTGCAACAATTTGTATCTAATATACGATGTATTGAATACCATGTTTCTTTTAGTCATTATAATCATTTTTTTATGAGAGAGTTTCAAGAAACTTGTTATCCTCTTGGGTTTTCATCATTTACGATCACAAATGTAGAAGAAAACAAGCAAGCAAGTTTACAACCTATTGAGACCAGTTCTAGAAGAACATTGTATATAGGTACAAACTTAAGTACAGAACATAAACAACAAGTAGTGGAAATGATCCAAACACAGTATGGGGAATTTTCTTAAGACTATCTGGATATGGGAGGGATTCACCCCGGCACTTGCATACATCATATTTACACCAATTAATACTTACTATGCCTAACATAATACTTATGAAAATGAACTCCCCCCAGAGTCTACTTTGAGTCCTTAAGACTCTCAAAAATTGAACACTCTGAGCATAAGCTAACTCAGGATCATTCAAATATATGAGATGGTAGAAAATAGGGATCTGCTAAGTATAGAGTTATGATTTTCCAAGTTTAGTAGAATAATGATGGGAAAGAAGCCTCATGGAGTCTTCTTTCATGCATTTTAGACTCTCAAAAATTGAATGCCACTAGGAAGTAACCTTTCCAGGCCTAATCCATGGAATGGTGTCACTAGTATTGATTTGAAGTAACAACAGTCATATTTCAATTGCATTTTCCTCCTAAAAGTTAATTTTCTAGACCAATTCCAAGCTAATATGGAACAACTTTTAGTTGTTATTTTAACATAGTCAAAATAGTTTAGTATTTTCTTTGTTGTTGTTTGGTAACTTCAGAAATTTTGTACCTAATTAAATACTTACTATAGTTTACAAGTTTAAGTATTGAATGAGTTCAGTACCTAAGACTGGGAAAATAAAGCCCAAAATTATATCAGTATTTTCCTTCTCTAGTTCGATGACAAAACTTGGTGGTGGTATTTCAGAATTTCATGACCAAGGTAGTGACATATCTACATCATATTAAGAAATGGTAAAATGATTATGTTAATAATCAAGGTGTCCTACCACTCATTATTTTTGAGCTTCTAGCCATAATTATATAGTCAATCAAGGTTATGAACAAGTTTTCATTTAGTTGGACTAATACAAAGATTGTGAATAATTGAATCTAATTAGTGATCTTGCCTCCACCCATTTGAATTATGTGTTATCATGATTTCATATGTTCTTCCCTCATGACATTGGAATTTGTTATTGTTAGTACCCTAGATTGTCTTATCTGATAATACATTATACTCATTACCTTCTCATCATGATACATATTCTTCAGTAATCTCACTATCATTATAATCGACCCAATTCATGTCAAAATTTGAAAACAAGGTCACCCTTTCTAATTAATCCCACATCTTATTTGAAATCCTAGAATGAAGAGTTTTTTTTCTCTAATTATACAGTGTTTCCCAAATTTCGTAGCACCCTATGGCTTAGCTTGTGATTTCTCGATTTTCCATTTGGCTTTGACAATGTTTTATCATTGGCATGGGGGCCAACTGACATGAGCCCACCTTCGCTCAATTTTGTGTCATCCCAAAATATTTAGCTTTTAAAACTAGGTTTGAGGAAAATAGGTGGATCGATTTTTTTAGGAAATTTCAAGGATATAATGATAAAGTTCCTATGGAATTTAGACAGAGTTTTGATGGGAAGAGAACAAAAGTTGGAAATTAAAGATAAATTTAATAGAGCAACTAATAAGCAAAATGTGATAGGGTTACCTTTGTTTGGTGAAAGGTATATTAAAGGTGGCCCACTTGACTGGGAACAATGGTCAAAATTCCTCAAACATGCATACAAACCGATCAATTGGTCCAATAGGATCCTTAGGAGCTCCATTGAAGAAGAATGGTGGACTCTCATCACTATGCTAAAAAGGTTCATAACCTCTAAACAAAGGTATGCAGTCTTTTTCCTGTACTACATCAGAATCCTTCATTTTATAGATGGACGTGAGGTTAGTTTCCCTTTCTTCCTTCACCAAAGTTTGTATACAGTTGCTAGAAGTGTCGAGTAAATCAACAAGAAGGCTGAGACCAATTTGTGCAATTATAGTCTAATTAAAATTATTTTTTTCCATGAGTTGTAATGAAGGAAAGATACATGGGCAGAGTTCGTAACTAAAAATTTTCCAAGGGAGGAAAAGAAAGTAAAAGGTAGGCATCAAATAATCAGTCCACATTCCAAGAAATCGAACAAAGTAACTAAAGTTGCTCCCAATTTACTCTCTAAGAAAGAAAAAGCCTTTATTAAAACACTAGGATGATTGGAAGTTGAGGGAAGTATGAAGAACCCCTTGGATAAACCAAGATTTACAAACCCTAGCCCCTCTGTGAAGAAATAACGCCTAGCATAAAAGGGGAAGAAACATAAAGAAATTCATAAACAAGATATAGAACCTGTGGCAAAGGATGTAGTATCTCAACAATCCCTAGAAAGTGAACATAATAAACCACAAATGTAAGCTGTAGAGCTAGTCGCCTGCATAGTCAAGGAATGACCCAATGAAAAATCAAAAACTATTTTTGAAAAGGGGTGAAGGAAGTTATTTCTAGAAAAAAAGGAAGTAGTGATGAGATCAACTCCACTTCTGCAATTGGAAAAGCTTCTGAACATAGAAAAGATTCTGACCACAGAGCAAGGTTGACGACACACCCAAATAATGTCTCATAAATAACACCCTCCTTAGGGCACTCAAACCCTTGAGTTGGTGATTTTTTTATCCTCTTTAGAAATAGAAAGAAAGAGTCTCTCCTGGGCACCTATGGGAGCAAATAAGCTAGACAAAACCTTACTTGTGGAGGAGGAACCAGTTGATGACTTTCATGATTTTCAAAGTAATTTTCCACATAATGAGTTATCTGAATAGGGGCCAACAACAAAAAAATGAGTGGCTGATACAATGGTCAGCCAAACCCATAATAAATCAACCCATAAGGGAAGTAGTTCACAAAGGCACATCCTGCCTCCTGAGGATGTCTCTACTCCTGTTGAGAAGGAATTACCGTATCAAGTTGGTAAAATATAAAATAAGAATCCAAAGCTTAAAGAGAAGTATCATAGCTATAAAACTTTGTATTGTCATGTGAGAAAATAAAACTGAAATATATAGGACTTGTGGCTTTGGTGTCAAAGAATGTTATGTTGACCTTGAAGCAAAAATGACTAATTAACTAGAAGGTGAGGTAGTTTAGGCCTACTAAAGGATACAATTTTTATCAATGGGTCGAGAGGCTTGACCAACAAAAAAAAAGAAAATTTTTTGTTTACATATTTTGGTTAACGCAGCGAGAATTTGAAAAAATGACAGCCCCAATTTTGATGTCTAATTGATTTTGGAAGAATACAACTGCATGAGAACATGCATACTCTCTGGCATGGGGGAATGTTGGGCCCTACTATTATCACATTTTTTACACCTTATCCTGCTACCTTTCATAATATCCAACTCTATTTTTCTCCATTTTACACCTCAAAACCATCTTATACTTGTTAAATTGTTCAAGTTCATAAATGGAGGTAAGAGTCACAATTAGGTCTATTTTTACATGTCTTTGGTTATTTCAGATAGATTATAAGGAAATTCATACTCTCTTGACTTAATTTGATTGACATAGTTCTAGGATTCCTAAATATCAGAATGGAGACTTGATGGAATTGACAGGTTATTGATGATTCAACATCTAACTTGAAGTGCACTAGGCATCTATTCATCACTTGATTTTTTACTCCATTTGGTACCATATTCCAAAATTGGCTCTAGTCAAATTGATGGATATTCCAAGACAACCTCTCATGTTTTTAGATAACAATGACAACACCTCCAGCCTAAAGGTAGTACCACGATAGTATTTTTGAGGATATGATAGAATGAATGAGTGATCCTTGAGAATCTGGCTTATATTAATTAATATCATATCATACTTGCATTATCATTTTGATTATTTAGTTAAATCTAATCTTAGACCATGATCTCTTTAAGAGGATCAAGAAGCAGTGTTAGGCATTAGAATGTAGGAGAAAGGAAGAACTGTGACTATGGAGAGTATGAAACTTTGTTTTTTATCTAGTTTGGAATTGTTGTACTTATGTATTGTTGAAGACCATCAATATAGAATTATCGGACTTTATTATCATAAATTTATGTGCTTTTAATTTGAGTTTATTATAGAAATATAACTTGGCTTGGGTCATGGCTAGGGCCCACTGTTGACCTCATCCAAATTCTGTAGCTAATTTTAGTTAATATAGAAATATATATGTGTGGATTAACATAGAGTAACTGCACTTTGAAAATATATTTCATTGATTGTTTTTAGATAAACATTATTTAATTATAAGTGTGACTACATAACACATGGATCTTTTTTAGATCTATATGTTTTGCCTCTTAAATGAATGCTTTCTTAAAGGATAGATCTTTATTCAAGATTCCATGAGCTTATGAACTTGTTTCTCATAGAATATTTCTTGAGTTTGTAGGCTTTCTTTCCTTCAAATATTGAGTTGGAATAGATTTGTTTAGTCTAGGTGTAATTCTGAAAATCAGTCTTTCAATATCCGTAAGATTGCATCCAAACCTTCCATATTGTACTACCTAGAAAACAAAATTTCCAACAAGGGACTCTATTGCCAAATTTTGATTCCTTAAAGCTTTCATAAGATTTTTTGGGATTATAGATCATCTCTTTTATTTCCATATTAATTTCAAATTGATTTGTTAGATCATAGAATTGTGTGAATGGATCTTTAGAGTTTAAATTAGATAGTGTTTTATTAACACTATTGGAATTAGTTTTTAGTTTACAGTTATAGGACACATAAATATTTTGTTTGACCTCGGGGTTAGTTTATTTTTGTATGAAGGTGTTGAGAAGAATAGATTAATTGAAATAAAATTTTTAAGTTGGATATGGTATTATTAGGTTTGTTCCCAGCAAGGCATTCAAGCATGAATTAGTTTGTGTGGTTGCCTAAGATAAATTGGTGATTCTAATTGTGTGTTTTAGTGAGATATAATAGTCTTCTTTACTTCAATATACTTCAGTAAAGTAATGGAATAATTTTGAATTACGAACAAAGATTGAAATAAATATTCAGTACTAATTTGATCATAGAACATTGAATTTGTCTCTCAACCATTGCAAATCTAAGATTATGAATTTCGAATTTAAATTTTTAAAAGTATAGGGAATTAAAAGACATATAAAAAAGGCCTAATATAGACATGACAATTCCTCAAGTGCTGATGAAGGAATTATAAGGGATCCAAGCTTGTTTTGGTTTTTCAATCTCTTGAGAGGTTTTGGTATGATTGTAGTAGTTTGAGGGTAAAGTTAGTTTAACCTCTGGATTCCCTTGGTTGTTTATGTATTGGTTTATCCAATGATATCCCACATTCATGGCTAGAATATGGCACAAGGCCGATTAGTTTAATGAAATATTTGGTTCAGCTCAATTTATCGTTGGGTGGTACATTGATGTTCCTGACTTGGTCAACTTTTACATTTATTATTAACAGATATTTATCTATTGTGATTCATGAGAACTTGTACTTGTTGTTATTTTTATTTGATGGTTGTTCTGAAATGGTTAATATTCTGGTTATATGCTAGTTATATGCATGATTTATGATCTTTACCATCTATGGCTCTTGTCATGAATTTTTTAGTTATTGATTGGTTGATGAACGTATGGAATACCAAGTGTAATTGTAGCCATGTTGATAGGATATAGATCCTTTTTTTTTATTCTCATATGAAATTCAAAATAAGATGATCAGATATGCATTCATGACGTGTAGCTTACATATTTGCCACGCGTTTGATAAAATGTTTATTATGAACTTGGCATGCCTTTGGGAATTTCTTGTTAAAGTTTTGTACGAAAATATTTTTCATTAAGTAATTTATCATTCTGGGAAGTTACAGGTAGCATTGGGCAGTGATCTAGAGGTTGGCCTCAAAAAGTGGCTCTGATCTTAGTACTACACCCTCTGAACTAGATATTTTGGTCTATATTTTGGTCTAAGCCTTCCTTCCTTCTAGAAACTTGGGGTCCATATACTATTGAGGGCCAAAACCCTTCCCTTGTTCCAAGACAACATAAATTATGTAAAATAATATTTGGACTAGCCATCGAGTCATCAAGAAGAACCCATCAGGGATCCCATAGTACCACTGCTCCTCTTGAACTACCTCAGGAATCAATAACCATAGACTCACTCCTCGACCAACACTAATCCATGGTGAATTCCAGTTTGGGTATATGTACCTTGGTTTCCTGTAATATTACTATCTCATATTTCTCTCTAGTAACTCTCGGCCTCAGGTATTGCTTCTTACCTTGACTATTGAGGCTACAAATATTCCAAAAGACTATCTTCATCGGTTAAATAAGGATGGGTGGAGAAAATACTCCATTATCTTGTTGATCTATCCTGAGTTCAGAAAGAACTCATCAACATCCCTCAAGGCTCCCTGAGATGATTTACATCCATGAGGTTACAATCACTAGTGGTTTTATCTTTGACTTTGTGTACCTGTGGCACCTATTTTCTTCCCGAACTTGTAGAGGATGATCTCCACCTCTTGGGAAGGACTGTCTTTTCTCTAGTTTCCATTTATATTCATAAAGTGATGCAGTTTCTCCATTGGGGTTGACTTTTCTTGTATTCGTGCCAATGTGTTCAGGAATACCAACATGGTATTCTCATCCTCATCCATATTGTCACTTTGATCTTCTGCCTCCAAGATGTAGGATATATTGGCCAGTATTTCATTCAAATTCGATTCACCACAAGGATCATTTGTAGGTTTGTGTTCCATCAGGGTATCTCTAGCTTGAGCTTCCACCTCCATTAGTTGATCTTCTGATGGACCTTCCTATTTCTCTTGGGGTTCCTTTGAGGACTCATAATATGTGAAGATTGTAAAGGGATTTTCATATAAACTTATTTATTCTTATTCATTGATATGTTAGGGCTCTACTGAGAGGGGTTCTCCTACCCTTCTTGTTAGACCAGGCAGTAACTCCTCAAAACAAATCATTGATTTCATTTAGGTTGGTGTTTATTATATACATGAGGGAGAGACTGTTCATTTAATCTCCCAGTGACTATTCATATTCTCTACTATTTATTTATATAATTTTTAATTATTCACCCAATCCTGATGATTAGGTGTCAACATTCCCCCCTTAATCTGAAGGGATGTTTGTGAGTCCAAGCATCGTTCTGAATCTTTCAAGCTTTTCTCTTCCAAGCGCTTTGGTGAAGATGTCTACAATTTGCTTGTTTGTGGAACAATGGCAGAGATGGATTGTTTTGGCCTCAACATGATGTCGAATTAGATAATATTTAGTATTGATGTGCTTCATTGGATCATGGAACTTTGGGCTCTTTACCAACTTTATTGCAGAGGCATTGTCAATCATGAGTGGAGTTTATTGTACTTGTTTTACCTGCAAATCTTCAAGAATTTTCCTGAGCCACACAATTTTTTTTGTTGCCTCAGCTGCTGCCAATTTTTCTACTTCTATTGTGGAATCTGCTGGAACTGATTGTTTGCGTGATCTCCAAGAGACAACTCCTGATCCAAGACTCATAGCATATCCTTAAGTAGATACCCCAATTTCTTTGTCTCCATCAAAGTCTAAATCAGAGTATGTAATCAAGCTGAAGTCATCCACTTGTGTATACTTGATTCCAAAGTCTTGAGTTCCCTTCAAGTACCTTAGAACTCTTTTTGCAGCAGACCAATGTCCCTCACAAGGCTTTTACATAAACATCGAGAGGATTCCAACAACAAACGAAATGTTTGTTATGGCAGTAGTTAGGTAGTTGAGACTTCCTACAAGTTGTCTATACTTTGTTGCATCCTTGAATTCTTTTCCTTCAATATATGTGAGCTTTAAGTTTTATTCCATTGGGGTAGTAAGAGGATTTTATTTTTTCATGCCAAACCTGTTCAACATATCTCCAATGTACTTCTTTTGAGAAAGAAATATGGACTTCAAATGTTGAGTTACTTCAATACGAAGATAGTAATGAACATAGCCCAAATCAGTCATTTCAAAACTTTTCCCCAATTCCTTCTTTATGGATGCAATGTAGCTTTCATTGTTCTTTGTCATTAAAATATCATCTACATATACCACAAGATATACGATTGTTTTGCCAACTTTCTGGACAAATAAAGTTGCATCATCAAGATCATAATGTTTGAAATTGAGTTTCAGAAGATGCTTAGTTAGTTTTTCATACCACGCTCGTAGTGCCTATTTGAGGCCATACAAGGATTTCACAATTTTCCATACTTTATGTTCATGTCCTTCATAGCAAATCCTTCAGGCTGGGACATAAAAACATTTTTTTTTAGATCTCCATTCAAGAAAGCAATTTTTACATCCATTTGATGGACTTTCCAACTGTTCTGAGCTGCTAGGGAAAAAAGTGTTTGGATGGTAGCCCATTTTGCTGTGGGGGAAAAAGTCTCCTCATAATCAACCCCTTCCTTCTATGCAAAACCTTTTTCCACAAGCCTGGCTTTGTGCTTGTCAAGTGAGATATCAGCTTTATACCTATTCTTGTAGACTCACTTGACCCCAATTGGTTTGGTTCCTAATGGAGGATCAACCAGCTTCCAAGTGCTATTCTTTATGAGGGTATCATACTACTTCTTCATTGCTTCTTTCCATTCATCATGAGAAGTAGCTTCTTTGAAGGAAGTTGGTTCAAAATCTGTAGACAAATTCAATTCACAATCATAAGAAACATCCATATCAATAGGTGAATTAGAGTCATCTACATCACCTCCATTTCTTTTGCAGCGTATGCAATGCAAATATGCCTTTTCTCCTTGAGAGCGTCTACCCCCTCACCTTTGAAATATCTTCCTCTTCCTCTTCGACCACCTCTTCCTCTGGAAGAATCTTGAGTGGGATTCTTTTCTTTCTGAGCAAGGCACACAACCTTTTAAGAAGATTCAGGGGCTTTCTTCTTTCCAAAAGATTTCTCTCTTTCAGCAATTTTTTCACAAGAGAGTCAAAGGTAATATCTTTGAGATTTCCATTTGCTTACAATGACTCAAGATAATTGGAGTAAGTAGGATAAAGTGCCTTGAAAAATGAGATAAGAGGAATATCCAATTCAAAATTAGTGGCTTTGATATCATGCATTATATATTTTACTTCGGATGCAAGAGAAAGAGGATCATTATTTTGCAATTCAAGAGTGAAGAGTGTAATCATGAGTTGAACAACTTCAAGTATAGAATATGATTCATAGAGTTCTTTCAGCTTTTGTAAGGTTTCAAAAGAATTTGAAAATGGCAAAATATGGCGACTCACCTTTTCACTTACAGTTGCTGCAATTAATGCATAGGCTTTGTTGTTCTTATTTTCCCAAATGGCGAGCTCTTTGTCAGAGGTAGGTTGTTCTGGCTCTTTGTCTTCATCTCCAATACACACTCCTTTCCACAACTCATTGAGAATCAAGGTGTGTTTTTATCATCTGGGACCACTCAGGATAGTTCTCCTTGCCAGTGAGAACTATTCCCACAACAGATATGATTGAATGCATACTGTAACAAAAAAACACTTCTGCAGGAAAAATGTGTTGAATGTTTAATATTATGACAAGGGGAGGAGATGGCGTTGTTATATTATATGAACCAATGGTAGAGGACCGTGGTAGGCTGGATTATACCATAGTTATATTAAAAAACGTAGCAATAACATTCAATGTAATAAATGGGAGCGGAAGTGTATTAACCTGGAGCAGGTATTAAAAAATGGGAAGTGGAAGTGTATAAACCTGGAGCAGTGTATTAAAAAATGGGAAGTGAAGGTGTGCAATACGGTAGTATGTAACATAAAATGCAGCATGGAATGGTATCGCAATGGCAGTACAATGAAGCACTACAATGACATCAACCGATATATATATATATGT
>APFE031486917.1:115130-125898 GCA_000404065.3 Pinus taeda
TATAAAATGCATCATGTAATACGACCAACCAAACTGGGAGCGGGTTATGGATGTGGAGTATGGGAATAAACCACAGTCAACGCAGCCACGACCAAACTCAATGAAATACAAGCCCATTCAAAATAGTAACACACCATTCTAGTGTATCATTCCAGCATATCACCTCCATGCTCAACGTACCATTTTGTCAAATAGAAACAAAATGAAATCTAGGCTTACCACTCTTCCAATTCTTGCTCGCCAGTCTCTCGGAACAACAAAGACAACCCTTCACCAACCACTCTTCGAGACTCGATTTACAGTCGCTGGAACGCTCTCCTCGTTTCCACCCGCCATGGACACTCCATCTCGCACCTTGAGTAGTAGAGGATGCTGCGACTAGTGGTTTCCAATGATAGATCCTCTATTTCTGGAATATCTGGATGTTGCCAGAGGCGTTGGAGGATTTTTCAATCTGTATTACATTTGAAAAAAAACTTGGCACATGAAAGGAAGATTATAGAGAAGAGCAGCGTATTATATGTGGGTGATTATAAATAAAAAATGGTCAGAGAAGAGCAAAGGAGTAAAACTCTATATACAAGGTAGAACATAGCTAGAATAGGGAGTTATAAAGTAGAGGGAAGCCAAAAATGGTGCTATTTCTGATACCATGTCAAACAAGGTAGTAATTCCTCAAAACAAATCGTTGATTTCATTTAGGTTAGTGTTTATTATATAAATGAAGGAGAGACTGTTCATTTCATCTCCTGGTGACTATTCATATTCTCTACTATTTATTTATATCATTTTCAGTTATTCATCCAATCCTAATGCTTAGGTGTGAACATTTATTTTCGGAGGTTCTGATGATTTGTATTGCATCTTTAGCATGAGACCTCCTAAAAACTTGCAACATTTTCTGGTACTTATGTTTCCTATTAGTCGTCAATTGTTATGGGGAAATATTAGATCAAATGGTCATATTCATGGAAATGATGACACTGAAAGGGGACATTCTCATAGTCCATAGGTTGAATCCAAATATCTTCTGACATTCTAGAACTATCAATTCTATAAAGGGCTTCGATATGTTCATGTAAACATAGAGCCGTGCATAGAAGGCATGTCTTCTTTATTTAGTTATCTCTGATATCTTCAAAAGTCCCCATTGGAATTACTGATCCCTTCTAAGATATCTAGTTCCCATAAGTCATCTGGGAGGGAGAAGAGGTGTACCCAAATTGGAGCTACTAGGAACTGCTCCTTATCTAGATTGTAAAACTCTTCCCAAAATCTCATTGACAAGCCTACATTATTCATGAAGTAAGGGCCATTCTAAAATATCCTCTTGTGGTCCACCATATCTTCAAAAATCTTAGTAAGAAAACCTTTCTCATGTATCCACAACTCAATAGCTTCCTAAGGCTTCCATTTTAACTAGATTTAATTTGCAATATCTTGTTATTTAAACCAAATCTCCATGATTGTAAAAATTAGTGTGTGATCCTTTTTGCAACTTCAGGTTCTTTCCATTTTGTTACTTGGGATAAAAAAAAAAAGGATTCTTTGTATCTTTTAGAATACATCTTCTCTTCCTCTATGCTTTCCATTAGGAACCTAGAAAAACGTCATGATTGTTTCCCCCCTATCTGCTAGAAGAAGTTTCTCCTCATCCATCCTTTGAACATTGGCGTTTGATTGTGTTTCCATAGGAGGTGTTCCCCCCTCCCCCCATGGGCACTCATCGAACCAATTAGATATATGCTCTAATGATGATCCCCAAGTCCTGTCAGTACATATACATGACACACTTTCCTTACTTCAGAACTCTACCAGCAGGGTGCAAAACACTAGTGAAATCACCATATCTGATATTAACTATTTTATTATATCCAACATTAAAGTATTTTATTTTAATGGTTTATTTATATATATAGATATATATGAATTTGATATCGACATAAATTAGTTAACTTGGATCTTCAAATAATTTATTTAAATCCTATGTTAAAATATTTTTGTAAAGTGTAAGGTTTAAACATCTTATTCACACCTTTTATTATATTTAATTACATTAATAATTTTTCTTAAATTTGATACAAAGTTCACATCAAAATATTTTATTTATGTCTAAGAGTAAGTGAAATATTTTTACCATATTGGATTGTAATATCAACAACAAATTAAATGCCAATAGTGAGGTTGGATTTTTTTTTTTTTCTAAATTTGACTAATTCTATTAATGTAACAAAAGTAGTACAAGGAGTCACCGACCTTTGCAGAGCAAGTCCCAAATTATGCCATGTTTAACAACAAAAGACTGGAAAGAGACTGCCGGCACCAGGGAAACTAGTCCAAAAATATAAGATTTTGCTGCCCACACAGGGGTAACAGCCTGTAGTGCGAGAGTGGAACAGTTTTTTGAATAGTCATAAAAATTAACGACATTGCATAAAAAAACACCAGAATAGACCCATATTATTGGGAGCCAGAAACCCAGAACCTGAAAATCTTTGACCAGCTAGGTGTCATTAGGAAGAGGAGGTTCTTCCACTAGCAGACACCTGTACGCTTCCATTTCATCTTTTGCATCTTGTTTATCTCTTGGAGTTTCTTCCATGTTCTTGAAGCGGTCTGGAATGGTGCGTCCCTAAGCTGCGTCTATGCATCCCTAAGATGCTTCGCTACTTCTGTGTGTCCCAGCGCTGCTTCCAAGGGCTTTTCTCTTGCTGGTGGTGGTCCATGCCTGAGTATTGTGGGCTGGGTCTTCAGAGTTTTGTGGCTCCTCTCTAAATGCCACCGAGATATTCACTATTATGCAAGGACGTTCCAGTGTGTAGTGAAATTGAAATTGTACAGAATGAATGGGTTGCAGAGATGAAACAGAGGTAGCAGGAGGCTAGGGAGCAACGTCAATAGGCCGAGGACCTGTAGTTTGAGCCCTCCCCCGACCACTATGAGTGGTTGTGTAGCGTCCAAAGAAATGAGCCGTCGAAGGGGAGGATAAGTCATAGTGGGTCAAGGAGGGGGAGCGAATTGTTATTCCTCTGCTACTGCGCCTCCTACAGTGCATTCAATGACATAGACAAGGCATGCTCACTTGGGAAAAATTGAGCGGACGAGGACAAGAAGGAGCAGTGTTAAATAATGAGTGGTCAATGAGAACAGAAGGACCAGTTATCAACGATTCAAAACCAAGATTAAAGACCGAAGAACCAGTCTGAAGATAGCATAAAAGACTCTGCGAGAAATGTGCACCATCCACCATCTCAATGCAGCACAGAATTTGGGAGCGTCTCCTCGTTGTCGTGCACGAGCTCAGCTCTGTAGCAGTAGGGAGACAATTGCAATTCAGAGGAGGCGGAGCGGGGGGAAGATGGTCTGAAGAGGCCATCCTAAAAACTAGAATGATGAAGCCTCGACCCGCACAGTGCATTAATATGCCATTAATTTTGGCGGTGACCTTCTGGGTGGAAGCGTGGGTGGCCAGGTGGCTTCACCACTTGCCAACCCAAGGTCGCTGCATAGTACTAGTGTGCATAAACACCCACATCTGGGAGTGAGGTTGGAATTATTGATGTTTTATAGTGATTTTATTTAAAACGAACTAAACATCCATATTCATTTTTGTTCTTTATTATACACAACAATATTTCTTTTCTATTTAGATACTATTTTATTTGTATTTTAAGAGGGACACATGTGAAATTCATGTTGAGCAAGTTTGGACTCACACATAACCCACATGCTAGGATGTAGAATGTGACTCACACATAGCCCACATACTAGGATGTAGAATGACCCGTAATTTTTTTTTAAACCATTGGTTTTAAAGTTTTCATAAATGTATCTAAAAAAAGATAAAATGAGATAGAAAGACAAAAAATGTGTTATAATAATTTTCAAAAATTATACATATAAAGCTCTATAATCTAATAAATTTTTTTTCTTCGAAAAATTATCAAAACAATATAAATAAGCTGCCTCTATAATTTACAAATTTTTCATTTATCATTAATCATATTTTTCAATTAGAGAAAACAAAGTGCTGTCTTCAACTAAAAATAATTCGAAAATTGAAAAATTATAAAAAATATACAATTTTCAAACCTTATTGAATTAAATTTAACCACCATCTAGTTCAAATGCCAACTTCCTTGTTATAAAGTATTGTGTAAACTTTTTGATTTAAAATTAATTAAAAATTACATTTGTTATGAAGTATTGTGTAAATGTATCATTCAAAATTCAAATCTTCATCGTTAAGTTAACAAAAAAATTAAAATTTAATAAAGTAAATTTTTATATAATTTAGAAATTTAATTAGTCGTGGTGAATGCTAAAACGACTTGGATGATTTCACTTTAAAGGAAAGACAATGAAGTGACATTTGTCCGCGTTTTTGGCATTTGGAGTGTTCCTAATTTGTATTTAAACACTAAAATATTATATTTTTACCAAAATTTACATTTTTAAGTTTAAAAAAAACAATTAAAAAATCACTTCGTTATAGTGTTTATCAAGATTTATAAAAGATAGTCAAATTTCAAATTCACTTTCATCTCACTATTTTAATTTGTGATACTTATCTAATTATCATAACCACATTAATAAATATAGTTTATATATACCAATATATATATGTCAACCACATTAATCATTATCAAGTATATTGATTAGAATTTAATATTAATATTAATTAATATAGTAATTTAATAATTATATAAGTAATAATTTTATATAATATATAGAGTTAATTATGGTTAGTAATTTAAACATTGATCATAAAACTTGATTTTGTTTAAATTTGTTCCCTAATACGGTTCATTGTGTTTCACTATTCAAATCAAAACAAGATGATGTTGATGGTAGTGTCCAATAAACTGATAATTATTTGGACTACGTATATATTTATTGCTACATATTGAGTACCATGGAAAATTTGAACACATAGATATTAGAGGATAGAGGATGTTTGATTTCATCACCATGAGCTTGTCCATCTTTCCAAAGTATGTCAATATGCATACAGAAAACAACACTTCTAAGAACAATGAGCATTTCAATCTAAGGTGTGACAACACCCCTTTACCTCACACACACGTTTATGGAGAGAATGATTTTTATCTAAGAAGAAGAAAATTTCCATGTATCCTAATCACTAGTGTGAACAAAACCAACTCGCAAATGGATACACACACCCACTAACGAATTGGACGGACACTAATTGAATTACATTGAGATAATTAGATTTTCTTAATAACTTTTTTTATTTTCTTGGAATAACACTTAATATTAAGATTTAAATTGGGTTGTGGTAAATATTATCAACGTGATTTATTATTTTTTTTTGTGTGAATTGGACTAAATCTATTAAGAAACAGTGATATGGTACAAAGCTTGCAAAGAGGCGAAGCTGAGGAGCAAGGGAGCCGGAAATGATACGATATCAACCTCGGTCCCAAAAACAACCATGGCAAGAGCAAAAGAAAACTGAGGGTAGAAAGAAACGAGCTAGACTGAGGCGTCTACCCAGCATGGGCAGAATCATCCAATCTACATTTTTTTCCTTTCTTTTTACTGACTTTGACCCAACCATTTTGATCTGGCTGGATCGGAACCACTTGCAGACTATTCTGCGCAATAGGCTGAAACTCCTTGTCTGAATCAGAAGGCGAAGACTCATGAGAGCGCTTCTGTGAAAACAGAGGCGCAGAAGGATCCATGGCAGGGGCAGAGGGCGAGTCCTTCGGATGCTCCAAAATCTCCTCGTCCACATCAAGGTCCTCCTCATCTGAGCTGAAAGCCTCTATGTCATCCATAGGGGGCCTGTCACAAGGTTTCCAACTCTTGGATTTGGATTTGCGAGGGATATTCTTCTTTTTGTTGAGGAAAGCTGCACATGTGTTCTGGAGATGCCCTGTCTGATGGCAATGTCGACACCTGAAGGCTGTATTCTCGTAGTCCAAAGTTTGTGTCCAGTGGAAGTCCCCGAATTTGAGGATGATCTAATCTAGCAGCCCTTTACTGATGTCTATTTCTGCGCATATTCTGCCATAGGTGTATATTCCTTTCTCCCCCCTTGAAGTATCTGTTGTCAGGAAGCGGCCTAGGGTGTCTCCGATTCCTTGAAAGACAGCAAAATGCCAAAGATGCGCAGGGAGATTTGGAAGCTTGACCCAGATAGGAAGCTTGGAGATGACTGCAGTGGAGGGGTCAAAGTCTGGGAACCAGGGGGAGAGGAAAAGTCCAGCTGATCCCCAGAACCAGGGGCCCCCTGTTAAGGCTTTCTGGTAATCTTCGTTGAAGGCAAAGGTTACAATAAGGAAGCCTTTCGAGCAGAAGAAGACTTTGCAGTTGTTGGTCCAATTACAAAGGATCCACTGGTATAGATCTGGAGTGCGGGGCCAGAGACCATTAAATCTGCAAATGAGCGTTGTTTCTGCAAAATTCTGGAATTGATCATCTAAAGATGGATGAGAGATTTCAATGGCAGGGGTTTCCTCCATTTTGTCCACCAAAAAAGGTTTGGGGGCCTCGGCAGATTGGGTAGACTTCTTGGCAGGCTGTGCATGTACTGCATCTTTATAGGAAAAACCTTTGGAAGTAGAGGATTGCCCAACTGCACCTCCCCTTAAACGAAGAGATAGGATCACTGTGGCATTCCGTTCAATATTGTAAAAAGAAAGAGGCAGATTGATATCAAGCTGCTTACCAGCAAAGAGGAGCCGTAGAAGGGAGGAGGGAATCCCCAATCTCTGTTCGAGAATCCTTGAAAGATGGCGCACTGTGAAAGTCCGCTGAACCCCCAGGAGCAAGGTTTTGCCTGTCAAGAGAATTATTTGAATCTGAAAACTTTCTCGCTGGGGAAGAATAAGATCTTGGCGACCTGAATGAGGAATGGAGGTTACACACTCTTCCTCACTGCCTGGGTGCTGAAAATGGACAGTCCTGCTGTCTGGGCGCTGAAGCTGGGCGGTCCTGAGGTCAACCTGAAATGGGTTCTTCCTTTCAAGATGAAAAAACCCCGATTTTCTTAGCTCAGGTATCCACGCGATTACGTTTTTTCTGAGATAACTGTGCATTTCTAGGCGTATCTCGCCTGGCTCTGATTTGGGCTGAGCCAGGTCATAAGCAACACGACTCCGTTTCCGATTCAACTCGCAAAGTTTGCCGATTTTCTGCTTTTCATCCTCGCGCTGGACTGTGCAACTATGATCCGGCGATAACGGCAGCCACCGCTGCTCCTCGATTACCTGTCGCAGGCCTGCATTAGTGGAAAACAGGGAGGCCATGGCGGCCGCACTAGGGTTTCAGTATTCGTTCTTCCGCTCCGCCGCGCCGGAAAAAAATTATCGATTTCCAACGTGATTTATTATTACATGATGAATATTTTCTCAATTTCAAATCTAAATTTTATATTTTTCCTTAATTTAATTGAAAAAATAAGTCTTATTCTGAAATAGATATGTCTATCAACATAATTATTATTATTATTATTACTCAACTTTATTAATTTTATCATTACTCAACTTTATTAATTTTAATGTTGATATTGTTAAACATTTTCAAATGGTTGACTATGGATTTCCATGTTCACCCTTTTTAAATATCACTGACAATGTTTTGACTATGAATGACTATGTTTAACGATAGTTTGACTATGGTTAACCACAATTCACTATAGTTTCTCATGTTTGCAATATTTCAACATTGTTATCTATATTTTAACAATGGTTAAGAATTGTATGACTATGATTGACCATGTTTTGACTATGGTTGATCATGATTGACTATGTCTGACCTACATTTTCCATGGTTGAATATGACTATCCATCCTTTCACATATTTGGCCATGGTTGAACATACTTATCTATGATATATTATGGTTGCCCATTTTCATAATGGTTTACCACATTCAGACCTTGATGGACCATATTCAACCATTCTAAACTTGGTTAACCTTAGTTGGCCATTAGGAATAGGTAAAGGGGTTCTCTAGGTTGAGAGTGACACCAAGGCTTTAACAACATTGACTATGGTTGAACAAGGCTTACGATGGTTGACTATGGATAACTAAAATAAATATATTATAAGCCCCATATATTAAACCTTAATATAAACCCTAATATTATAATTTATCTATATAATAAATTCTAATATATTATACCCTAATATTAGACCCCTCAGATATTAAAAACCCTATAATATAAACCCTACATATATTAAAATCTAATATATTAAACCTAATATTATAAACACTAAAATTAAACCCAATATATTAAACCTTATATAAAACCTTAAGATTAATATTATAAACCGTCATATTAATATAGTAAACCCTAAGATTATATACCCCAAGATTAATTTATCAAACTCTTTTATTATTATTATTATCATTATTAATGATGAGATAAATATGCATATCAAAACTACTTAAATCTTGCATTTAACTATTATGATCTATTAGTATAAATGGAAGTATTAATTATCCCTAAAATGAGGTACCATGAAGTTTTGTCTCATTAAAAAGAACAAGATGGTTAAATATTTCAACTCTTTCTCTGATATTTGTTTGGGTCAATTTGGTCTAAAATCCTATAAATATATTTAAAATAACATGTTTGAATGTTGTAATTTATGAAATTTAATTCTCTTGTACATTTTTCAAGGCAATGCATCCATTTGTATATTCACAAGCATATTTTAGTCTAACAATATATCATAATCTCATTTAAAAATTGTATCTCTATGTTCTACAGGGAAAAGTGAAAACAAATACTTATTAAGCTCAACAATGATTTTTGACATTAATAATCATATTGATGTCTTTCTATTTAACACATAAACCAGTAAAAGCAATATTAATGTGTTAATTTCTTTATATATAGACACATTAAACAAGCTCAACTGCATAGTGGCAGTCCT
The DNA here is from genome assembly GCA_000404065.3 of Pinus taeda. Classification (NCBI taxonomy): domain Eukaryota; kingdom Viridiplantae; phylum Streptophyta; class Pinopsida; order Pinales; family Pinaceae; genus Pinus; species Pinus taeda. The sequence continues at coordinate 124,041 of APFE031486917.1, forward strand.
TGCCAAAATTTCAATAACTACTGGTCAATATTTGTTGTTTATGTGATGTGTTTGTCAACAAAGCATCCTCCCACCACAGTTTTAAGGGATTTTCACACCATAACTGCCCCTAGTTATGATAATATGCTATGATTAATTGTTTAAAACAAATACAAATTCTTAAAGCACTTTAACATTAGATGTAACAAAGTCAATGCAAGTCTACCATGAATTTTTACGCCGTAAGGCGTTCCCCTCTGAAATCAACTCCCCCAATTGTCACGTGTACTTGTTTGAGCCATTGGATCAAATGTTAGACGATTAAAATGTTCGAAACCGTTGGATGTAGTTTAGGTTAGTTTTTTATATTCTTTCCCCACAATTTTTTTTGCTGCTTCAAATCTCGCTGAGCAGGGCGCGTCCGTCTCTGGGCATCCCACTCCAGGCGCTTGGAGGTTGATGAGCTTTTATCCCAGTGAGGGTTTTGCAGACAGAGTTTTTAATGGATCTAGGCGTCAGATTTCATCCCAGGGAAGAGGAACTGGTTGGCTCAACCTCTGGACTAATGCCTGGAAGGCACTCCACACTCTTGGAGTCGCAGATGACCTTCGTGCAACCCATTTTCTATTAGAAGGGTAAGATCCTCTGACACTGCCCTGTATTCAATACAATTGAATCGAATCAACCCTAATTCATGCATGGCCATTGCCATCGAGGTTTCAGTTCACAGATGATCTGCCTGGAGGATGAAATGAACAAACAAATTCCATACAAAGGCCCTGGAAAACGGTGAGAATTGCCCGCTTGTAATAATCTTAATCGTTACAAATTATGATTGATAACAGAAAGTGGTTGCAAAGTTGTTAATTTATTGGTAATAATGAGGTGACAAAGTTGTTAATTTATTGGTAATAATGAGGTGATGAGATTGGGGAAGTGTTGGGCAAGGATCATGAAGTTCACTGCGTGGAAAGGGGGGTTCTTCTGGAAACTCTTGCAGCTGCCCTACCTGCAGGAACCATAAGATATAAGTCCAAAGTTGTTGATATATTCACAGATAGTAGCAATCATGATTTCCCTACCATAATGTTGGAAGATGGAACATATATCAAGGCCAAGGTGAAGCTTTAAATCCCATTAAACAGACAAACAAATTTCCTTTCCTATAGGGTTTAGTTATTGTTTATGTATTTTGCCATTATTTGAGTTCGTTTTGTGAGTGATTCAAGAAACATGTGAAAGTTCAGACTTCCTTTAGCTGGGGTGTCGTAGGGTATCTATTCCAACAAAATAATTTCTGAGAACCTGGTACCTGGTCTCATCTCCTTGAAATGATGAAACTCCTCCCATGCAAGTAGGGCAGATCACAATGAAAATGGAACCCTGGTTGATGGCTCTTAAAACTCGGTTAAGCTTACACTAATACCCGGACGGCCTATTTTTGAGTTAGGCTATGTAGGTTGCTTAAACTTTCTCAGTTCATTTTCATTTTTAAGGTTATAATCTCTTTGAACTGTTCTGTACTCACTATTTCCCAATCGCACGATGTTCTCTTGTAGGGTTCACATGATCTTTGGATATTTTATTTACCCATGGTGTTTTAGATCATCTGCCAAGTTTGGCATCAAACTTTCAATTTCATGTTCAATGGCATTTCTTTCCACACAAAGATGCATAGGAAACCTTTGAAAACTTCATTATTGTCGATGTGGTGTAACTAGGGTAAAGCCCTGTGGCCTGAGTTTCAAGCACTTAAGCACTTAGAGAGTCGAACCCGTGACCTCTGGGACACAACCCGTAACCTCTCCTACCTGGGAGACAGATGTTGCATCTGGCTTATGACTACTAACCCTTGAGGCTAATGGCATTATCTTTTTTA
>APFE031486923.1:8122-18519 GCA_000404065.3 Pinus taeda
TATATATTTCAATGGTGCAGAGGAGGTATCTTCTACACCAACAACCTTCAATCCAGATTTTTCAGAGAGATGTTTGATGAAGGTTTCTCTGGAGGCTGGGCAATGGTAGAGTCTAAGTCGATGTCCATTTACAATGAAAGAAACTTGGGAATCATTGATTGTAACCAATCTAATAGTCCCATTGTCAAATACTGCATCAATATCATATGGTCCCAACCATCGCATGCGAAGCTTTCCTTTAAATCCTTAAAGTGAGAATCATACAGTAATGCCCAATCCCCTCTGTGAAACACCTTGTTTTTAATAACTTTATCATGCCATTTTGCTCTTTGCTACTATATGGCAGCAGTTCTCTAGAAAACCATTAAACGAATTTCATCCAGCTCATTCAGTTGTTCTAGCTAGTGTTTCTGGGCTTCTGAAAGATCCAGTCCAACTTCCAGAGTTGTTCTGAGCATACTGATTTCAAATTCTACTAGGAACAATGGGGATTTTCCATAGACAAGTTCAAATGGTGAAAATCATATTGTGTTTTTACCATTTTGTTCTATACGCCCAAAGAGCTTTAGAAAGTTTTTCAGCCCAATCCCAACGATGATTTTCCACAGTTTTGGTGAGAATGTTTTCCAATACCTTGCTTGTGCTTTCCACTTGACCGTTCGCCTAAGCATGATACGAGGTTGTTATCCTATGTTTGATCCCATATTTTTCCATAAGCTTTGCTATCATGTGTGACGTGAACTGTGCTCAGCCATCTGAAATTATCTCTCTCAGAGTACCATACCTCGCAAAGATTTGTTCAAATAGAAAGTCTGAGACAACCTGTTCTGTCGCTTTTGCTATAGCCTTGGCTTCCACCCAATTTGTCACATAATCTATGCAGACTAAAATGTGGACTTTCTGATGTGAAGGTTGGTCAAATGGACCCACAAAATCAAATGCCCATATTTCAAAAGGCTTAAGAACTACCTGTGGCTGTAATGGCATTTCGTTTGAGTAACCAGGTTGACCCATCTGTTGGCAGCTATCGCATCTTCGAACATAGTTTCGTGCATCGTTGAAGATAGATGACCAATAATATCCCATATGTAACACCTTGTGGCCGGTTCGTTTTTCTGCAAAATTCCCCTCACAAGGGCCATCATGAGAAGCTCTCAAAACCTCATAGATGTCACTTTCTACTACACAATGATGGATCTCCTAATCACCCCCTGTATAAAAGAGATATCCTGCTATCCATGAGTAACGAGCACTATGATGAATAATCCTTCAATGTTCCCTATATGACAAATGATGAGCTACTTTTCTTGTAGCCAAATAGCTAGCAATATCTGCATACCAAGGGATATTAGTAGAAATTGCAAACAAATGTTCATCCGGAAAGCTATCTTCTACAGGTTCTCCTTCATTATCAACATTTAATCTAGACAGAAAATCAGAAACTATGTTATCCTTTCCTGGTCTATCTATAATGGTGATATCAAATTCTTGAAGTAATAACAACCAACTTGTTATACACCCAGGAGTTACAGGTTTGTTCATCAAATACCTTATTGATGCGTGGTCAATGTGCACAAAAGTAGGATACCCAGTAATACAGTGTCGAAATTTATTAACAACATAGATAATAGCCAAGAACTCTTTATCCGTTACCATATAGTTTAACTCAGTAGACATTAAATTCTTGCTAACGTAATAGACCACATATGTCTTCTTCTCCTCTTGTTGTCCCAATACTGCCCCCACAACCGTTTGAGAGGCAGTTGCATCAATATGAAATGGAAGTTCCCAATTGGGAACACGTAAGATTGGAGCTTGGAAGATTAGTTCCTTAATATTTTCAAAGGCTACTTCACAATCATATGTCCATAAAAATTCTACATCTTTAGTTAACACCTAAAAAAGTGGAAATTCAATTTTAGAAAAAAAATCTATAAAACGCCTATAGTAGCCAGTGCAACCAATAAAACTATGTACCTGATTCAGTGTCTTAGGTACAGGAAAATGCAAAATTACCTTTACCTTGGTAGGGTCAACTTGTATCCCAACAACTAAAAGTAAATGTCCCAGCACTACTCCCTCTTCTCTCATCATTTGACATTTTGTTGTACTCATAGAAACATGCATTTGTTTACACCTTTTAAGAACTTTCTCCAAGTTTTCCAATCCTTCTTCCAATGACCCCCCATATGGCGTGAAGTCATCCATGTATATTTCAAAAATGTCATTGAGTAAATCAGAAAAAATCCTCAGTATTTCCCTTTGAAAGGTGTCAGGTGCATTACAAAGACCAAACGGAAGGACTCGGTAAGCGAATGTCCCCCAAGGGCATGTAAAGGTAGTCTTCTCCTGATCCTCAGGAGCTATTTGGATTTGGTTATACCCGCTAAACCCGTCCAAGAAAGAGAAGAACTTCTTTCTGACCAGGGTATCAAGGACTTGGTCGATAAATGGCAAAGGAAAATGATCTTTCAGGGTTGCTTTATTCAGCTCCCTATAGTCTACACAAATCCACCATTTACCATTCTTTTTAGGAACAATGACCAACGGGGATACCCATTGGCTATGCGAGATTAGGTGAATAAATCATGCATCCAATAACTTTTGAAGCTCCTCCTTAGCAATGTTCTTCAAAGCAGGGTTCATCCTTCTTTGAGGTTGTCTTACAGGTCGACAATCTTCTTTGATGTAAATATGATGAGTACACAAATCAACATGGATACCTTTCATATCAGTGTAATCCCAGGCGAAAGCTTCTTTCTGTTCTCAAAGGATCTTGAGGAGTTGTTCTGTCTGTGATGGTGAAAGATTTCGGGTTGATATTCAATGTCTTCCCTAGCTCAACATCAACCAGTATGTTGTCAGAAAGAGCTGTTACAGGTATGTCTTCACCTTTGGTTTCCAATCCAATAGTTTCCTGTATCTCACATCTCATGAATGATTCCAAAAATTTCCGAGTTGGATCTGCAACATCATGAGGGCTACTAATAAAAGTGCTAATAGTATCATCCTCTATCTCATTCTTAAAGTAGAGGGCTTGCCCCATAGTAAGCACTGGCTGAAGTTCCTGCTGTTCAATTTTGATCCTATCCAAAGACAAAGAGTTATGCTTGGGTTTTTTCTGTGAGCTAGGTTTTGTAGGGGGATAAAGAATGAGATTTTTCATATTTTCCCCATTAGAAATTATCATGTTTCCTGATCGATATCCAATATAGGCATCAACGGTTGCAAGCCACTATTGTCCTAAAATAAGGGGTGATCATCAGCTGGGGATTGCGTATGCAAGACTAGGAGATCAATAGGGTAGCGCCAAGAGTCCAGTGGAATCATTATCTCTTCTAATTTCCCTATCAGTATGATTGTAGATCTATCAACTAATTCTAAGACTGTAGGGGTTGGCTCAAGGTCATGCAATCCCAGTGTAAGCATGGTTTTGGAAGTGATTACATTAATTGCAGTGCCCAAATCTACCAGTACATTCAGAATATCTACCCCATTAATCTGAACTATTAGAATTGGGTTCCCAGGATCCCCATACTTTATAGGCATAACCTTTCCTAGCATAATGTCTGATAATCTCCCCATAACATGAATTTTAAGTGGATCTTTTGTTTTCTTCCCAGGTCTCTTGGAACAATATACTTTGATAGTCTTAGCGTAAATAGGTACATCTTTCATAGCCTTAAGTAAGGGGATTTTGACAAACAAATTATGCAATTCTCCTAAAAGATCAAATTCCAGCTGAGGCACTGGTTTACTCAAGGCTAATCATCCTGGATAAGGAGGATTGGTTTGACAGGATTGAGTAATAGTCAAGTGAGAAGGAGAATGTTCGACATCTAGTTAGGTTGTCTCATCCTCGCCTGCTTGAGACTCTGGATTCTCATCATCAAGATGTTCAATAATAACAGGCGATGTCGGAGCATTTACTACTTGACCATATCGCAAATTTATCTCATTAGACCTTGTGGTAGAAATGTTTTATGGAGGTAGGTTGAGGGTGTCTGCTTGCTGAACACCCTTATTGTTTGGATTTGGGCTTGGATGAATAGGAAGTTGAGGCTGGAGAGGAGGATTATTGGAGGGGACATTAGAGGGCAGTTGTAACTGTTGTTGCTATGTAGATTGAAGAAATTGAGCAACAAGGGAAATAGGATTACGCCAACTTTGAGACAATGAAGAACTTGAATTAGTTTGAGAACACCATGGTTGCAAGGTGGGTATTGATAATACTGAGGCCAAAAAGGACCTTACCGAGGATTCATGTTATAATACTGAAAAGGATCTTGAGACGTAACTAGATTTAGGCCTAATGATTGTGGGTGCCATGGTTTCTTGGACCCCATAAAGCATAGATGATCTGGTTCTTCATTTATTCCCTGAAACACTGCTTTTAGTGCTAGAAGTGATGGACATGCACCGGGGAGTGGTTCTTCTCACAGATAATACATGTTTCTATAGTGTATAGTGGAAACTCCTTAAGTGGGTGTTTCTTTCTACACCGTGGGCAGAAAATAGCCATTGTTCTTTCCAATTCCATCTATTTCTACTTTGTCTATAATGTGTCCATTTGGGAGGATAATGTACTTAGGATATTAGTTTTCAAATTATCCAGCAGGTTCCCAATTTCTACTTTTGTGATTCCCTCGCTTAATGCTTTGAAAGTTCAGATCCCTTGTTTATTCCTTTCAACCCCTCTTGAACATTGAATACAGAGTTAACAGATGGTGTCAAAGGCTTCCTTAGATATATCCACTTTTCCTACTATGTTTAACAGCTCCAAAGACTCTTCCCTCAGGGCTCGGAGAAAAATAATTTTCAAAATACCCTTATCTAGGCAGAAACTCCAACAGGAAAGTTTCTGGATCCTCCATGGAAAGCCCGTGGAAGTTTGGCAGTGCAATCAGTGGAATAGGCTTCATTGGTGCATCACCCTTAATATCCCCAATTGGGAGATCAATTGAATATGTTGCGGGTGCCATAAATATCCTCCAATACTCGCTTGGAACCTCAATAGGTTCTTTTTTTGTAACAACTAGTGGTTGTGAAGATTTGGCAGCACTCCCTTGATCACGAGGTGAAGAGAATCCTATGAGGCTTCCTTCTTTAATCCTTGAGTGGATTTCTTCTTCTGACCCTCTGCTAGCTACCTCCTCCTTGTCTGATACAGAGGAAGTGTCTCTGCTTTCTCTGATGCCCTGTTTCCTGTTTCTCCTACAGATGTTGAAAAGGATACTTCCACCTCTAGAGGTTGTATAGGTTGTTCCATAGAATGTCCTTCGGATCTTGTGGGAACCCTCACCCTAGCAGCAACTCACGAAGAGGCTTCTGATCCAGCTTTTGTAATAGTTTCCTGGATATAGGTATTCCTCCCCAAATCCTTCCTTCATTGCCTTTGGGGTCCTCCTCTTCTCCTCTTATTCGAACCCTTGTTCATACATTTATTGGAAAGAAAACATTAAAAATTTCACAGCTCAACACCTGAAGCAGGGCGAGGAAACTCTTTTCGCTCCCCAGGAGGAGAGGATGATTTAAAAACAATAAATCAATAGGAAAAACTAAAGCTTAGGAACTGGAGCAAGGTGAGGAAACTCTTTCCCTCCCCAGAACGAGAGAGTGGCCCATATCAAAAGGAAAACGAAAAAAAAAAACCCAAAGAAAACAACTAAGGCTTAGGATCTGGAGCAGGGTAACAATTCCATCCCTAGAACAAGAGATTGGCTTCTACAAAATCAAAAAAACAGAGAATAAACAAAAAGAAAAGAAAAGAAAACACTACGCTCAGGACTCGGAGCAGGGAAATAAATTCCCTCCCTAAGACGAGAGATTGATCCAAAGATCAGTGTAGATCGTGTTCTTTCATATTTTTAGCCTCCCCAGAAACAATGCCAAAATGTTGGTGGCCGAGCGTGAATACCTATTCAACCCCTTTCCACATTTAATTTAACAATCCGGGTGTGTAATTTGCTTCAAGGAAATGCACAAAGTATATGCAAGTAGCAATGCCACAATCAATCACTAATATTAGATTCAACAACAGAGTTAACGAAAGAGTCACTGTGACAGCTATTAAGAATGAATTGCAAAACTATAAAAAGCATTCACAACAATTAACTAAAATACTATAACAAAAATCAAATTAGCTCAACACATATGAAATAACAACACACGAAAATAACGCAACACCTGATCAGAAGAGTGGGCCCAACTCTCTAACCAGGGCTGCGATGGATTCATAGCTTATAGAGAGAACAGTAAAATAACTTGAATTCCATTAACTTAAACAATCTTCTGTTACAATCTCAATCTCTTGCACGGCTAACCCTGATTCACAACATTGAAACCCTTCTTATACAATACATAGAGAAGATTGTTTCTCAAGATGGTAGCTAATGTTCTATCATTATACAATTGTTACAACGGCCAATTAGTTACCGAGAGAAAGACAAGAAAGGTCTGGAATAGGCTTCGAATCCGTTATGATGTTACAACACTTGCCGATATGATACTGGAAACTTGGAATTTGTTTTTGTGTTTTGCACCTGTAACCTTTGACCACCAGATCTACAGAAATGGAAAGATTAGTAACTCGCATAGGAAAATTCTCCATAACTATTATATCATTAATTAAACATTCCATGAAACAAGTCAAAGAGGGTTTACCTTATGCATTTAGGGTGATTAGTGAAATTAAATGATACAAAAGAGTGAGAGAGAGAGAGAGTAAAAATGGAGGGAAAAAGTATGCAAGTTTGGCACCCAACACATGCAATCTTGTGTAAGCCTAACCAGTGGATATTGACATGCACCTATCAATCTTCTAGACAGGTGTCGATATTGACATACACCTATCAATCTTCTAGACAGGTGTCAATATTGACATGCACTTGTCGTGAGTGACTTCATATTATAAACATGACTGGGCGTGGATATGAACTTTCACGACTCCTTGACCCAGTGCTTTATAATATCTCTGGTGTTTACATAGTTGTGGGTGGCATAAAAAAGTTCATCCATGCAGTTCATCGATTGAATTAAGTGATACATCTGATGATAATTCTTCATCCTTAAGGTAGCAAGTTGGGTTCCATTGGCACTGCTCAATGTCATAGTCTCAGGATCTGTGTGTGAGACAATCAAGTGGATGATGTTTGGTTTTCCACCAAAGCCTTAAATTCTTTAAACCTGTCAAAGAATTCAGATTTCTTCTTAAGGAAATATATCTATGTATTCCTTTAGAAGTCATCTATAAATGGTACATAGTACACAGACTTACCCAGTGATGGAAGCTTCACATGTCCAAACACATCACTATGCACAGAGGGGAAACTCACCCGATTCTGCTTCCCATATACACAATTTTCACAGAAATCAAAATCGAGAGAGCTTTTACTCATACCTTCTACCATACCTTTACCATGAAGTATTCGAAGGCCATTCTCTCCAATATGTCCAAGCCTTTGATGCCACAACATGGTCTTCTCTCCAGAGACCACTAGATTTTTTGCTCCACTTTCAGGAACAAAAGAACTGTTGCACCCATCAAAAACTGTGCTACCTTGCAGCTTGTACGGAGTTCCAATCCGAACTCCCCGCATCAATACCAGTGTTCTCCAAACCATCTTGCAGGTATCCTTCTCGAACACTTTTTTTACACCTACATCATCCAACTTGCTTACAGAAATTAGATTTCTGGCCAATGCAGGAATATGTAGAACATTTGGAAGTGTTCTAACCCTTCCACCTTGGAACTTCAACTTTACTTTTCCACGACCAATGATTCTAGCCTTCCTATCATCCCCTAAGAAGACATCACCACCATCGTATTTCTCATATTCATAGAACCACTCTCTATGGGGAGTCAAGTGAAAGGACGCACCTGAGTCAATCAACGATGTCTCATGATCTACATGTGTACTTGAAGAAGCCAAGTACATATCCCCACCTTCATCTGAGGTGGTTTTTCCTCTGCAGAAGGAGCATCATCAGCTCCCTTTCCTTTATCAGGAGCTTTAGATTTACAATTCCTTTTGTAGTGCCCTTCCTTTACGCATTTACAGCGCACCATCTTTACAAGTTTTCCTGGAGATTTAGATCTCCCACTCGATGGCTAATTTTTGTTCCTGTTCTAGGACCATCCTCGTACAGACAAGGAATCACTATTTTGGCTTTCCATATTTTTCCAGAACCCAGAACACTGCAACAGCAAATAGAAGTAGCTAAAACATATTTTATGGGGTATACACTACTTCCATGTGTCGAACCTGCATGCATGCACTCTTTTCTCAAGATGAACATGCGTACAGATCTACAAATCAAATTTAAGATGTATACACTGTTTTGATATGCAGAACCAGCATGTATATGTGCCTTTTCTAAAGTGAACCTACGTACAGATCTGTAAATGATGATTTAAACTTTACAACAATTTCAGACTTCAGTTATACCCAGATCATCATATTTACAGACTACAACATGCGCCAGTTATTCAGATTAATGATCAAAACCACATAAAGATATTTCACTTCAAGCCTTAAGATCTTGACCCATCATTAGATATTATCCTTCATCAAGCGCTAAGGTTCATCCTTGGTTCAGATCCAGCTATGCACCATAACCCAATAACCAGTATACTAGATCTTGCTCTTCATCAGATATTCAATACTTGAGTACATTTGCCTAATGATCTTCTCCTCCTTTTATAGTCTTAGGCCTTACTCAATACCATGGACCAAAACCACTTAGGACCAATACCTTGGACCAAATACCTAGGGTCAACACTTCGGACCAGATACCTTGGATCAATACCATGGATCAAAATACCATGGACCAAATACCACGGACCAAAACTTAGTTTTCCAACATGTACGCACCTTTCCTTTTGTGAAAGTGCGTGTGTACGTTATACACTCCTTTTGGTCTGCTAACCCGTGTGTACACGTGGCTTGGTTGATGGGGAACCTACCTATTCCTCTCTTTCTTCATTCTATGAGTCTGCACTGTGATCTGTCATCTGAGTGAGTTGCTATCAAGGACAACACCTGTGTCATAGTGCCAAATCTATGTCATAATGCCAACAATCTCCCCCTTTGGACTTGATGGCAACCCCAAGTCACTCTCCCCCTTTGTCATCAAGGGCAAAGGGTTATGCTCCCCCTGAGTACATGCTAAATTCTCTGATATGCTGAAGTGTGTTGTTTGATCTCCATGCTCCCCCTAAATAAGCAAGGCCTGCAAAAATATGTTCTAAAAGAAGAACATGACTCTATACATACATCGTAAATGACCTTCTTATCACCAATGACTCATACATACATCCATCTCCCAACCAAGTGGGGATATACCAATTGTTTATAGATGTAAAAAAAGAACATTACATCATCCATCCCATGCATAATGGGGTAACAAAATAGGTCGTTTCATGACCTTTACATTAAAATATATACATGACATATATAACAAAGACCAAATATCTGAAACAAGACCATGATAGTCATCAGTAATTATCATCAACAACATCTGTCAATCAGAATCCATACCAACAACCATGTTCTCCCCTTGAACCTGTTCCACCTGAATCAAAAACAACTATGTGAATTTGAACCAAGATCTTCTAAGATAATGCCAATAATGCATTCTTAGAAGTATATGATCCCCTTGAACCTGTGCCAGATGATCACTGCCAAACCCATATTAGACTCCTTTCATCTTGAGTCTGGCCCACTGCTTTTCTTCAAACCAACAGATACGCGACTGTATCCACAGAAACCAATGTATGTACGCGACTACGCTTCATGAAACTCGCGTATAACCATTTTTCTCTGAAACATATAAGATTTAACAGCAGGATGATGCATCAACTACTCCCAACTTCTGTCTGAGATATTCAAATGTCTCTCTAGGTAATGGTTTGGTGAATATATCAACAACCTGTTCTTTGGAGGGAACAGACTCCAATTTGACCTTTTGTTCAAGCACTTGTTCATGTAGAAAATGATATTATCAACATACACAACAAGTATTAGAAATTTACTATTGTCAATCTTTGTATATAGATTGCTATTAGCTTATCCTTTTGAAAAACCTTGTTGATGGAGATATTTGTCAAGACGGTAATACCAGGCCCTTGGAGCTTGCTTTAGACGATAGAGAGCCTTTTTGAGTCTGCATACAAGTTTTGCATCATTTCCAAGAATGAATCCGTCTGGTTGCTCAATATAGAATTCTTCTTCTAAGTCTCCATTAAGAAAGGCAGATTTTACATCCATTTGGTATACTTTGAATTTCTAAAACTAGAAAGAGAAAGAAACATTCTTATGGCTTCAAGTCTAGCAACAGGTGCAAAAGTTTCTTCAAAATCTATACCTTCTTGTTGAGCATATCTTTTACAAACAAGT
>APFE031486923.1:24126-52201 GCA_000404065.3 Pinus taeda
GCCATCTTCTTTCACCACCAGAATCGATCTCGCAGATCTCCCACTGAACAGGGTCTACCACAAGCCTGAGCGAAACCCCTCAGCAACAAAGACGTCCCCTTGAAGCCAAAACAGCTTTGATACCAAATATAGGTTTTAACCCCGTATAGAAATTACCTGCATATGAATTCTAAAACACAAAAAATAAACAATGCGAGAGCATAACACATAAAACACATATACACAGAGATTTTCCCATGGATACCAAAACCGGGACTACTAGCTTGATTTTTCATTTTGTTCCTTTCAATGTTACAATACATATTTATACATGCCGAAACATCCAATACCATGGACCGAAAACCATCGCGTCCAAAACCATGGACCAAAACCCATCGCGTCCAAAAACATGAGCGAAAATCATGCACAAAACCATAGGTGGGTCCACCCAACCTAACATAGGTTCCAAAACCAAAATTTTCCAGGGCGCTACCCCGGACCCCATAGAGTGGGGTTACCTGCACCCCTCAAACCCCCTGTGACTCCCCTGCTACGCAAATGGCGCAACAAAGGGGGAGCTCCGCCCCCCTTCTAACCCCCCAGTTAACTACATGGGTTAGTCGTGGAAAGAATATAACACAACCCAACATATCTACCCCTGGTTATCCTTGGGACGATATGCATCATCGTGCATACTTCCTTCCATATTTGGAGTCCACCACTCTAAATACATATGGTATGCTCATAGCATACTAGGGGGACACATAGGCCCCTACATCTCCTTTGGAGGATTTTATGTCAAGTTGTGTTGAGATGCTTGAATCCCTATTTTGAGCACTCATAACACAATGGCGCTCCACAAACTCCTCTTGTTAGGGGGCATCATTCCCACCTTTGCATACCAGATTAGTCCCCTCTATCACATATGTTTGTGGGCAGTATCCCATGCTTGGGGGCATGATGGTTTTCTCTAGGCCATTGATTAACATAAGTCTCAGTCTAGATCCCACTAGATCTAGGTATGGTTGATTATCCTCCCATTCCTTGGATAGTTTTTCCTACTGGCCTCTCCTTGAGTTATATGCACATCGCATATTGTAGACATTTGATACCATATCTTCAAATATTCTACTCTATGTCCACATAGTCCCCCTGTTTGACTTAGTGGGTGAGGATGATTATAGACCTCCTTTAGTAGTTCATTCTCATTCTCCTCTTCCCTTACATCTTCACCAGGAACCATCGTTCCATGAAGAATTAAGGTCATCTTTAGACAAGTAAGGCCACTTGCCTGAAATTCGTAGATCCCAATTCGATCGTTGGTTTGTCCACTATGATCTCCACAAGATTTAGGGCCTTCTCTTCCTCTCAAATTGGAGAGAAAACACCCTTTATAGGAAAACCCACAATTTTTTTGTCACACATTGCGACCATATCTTAGCTCAGTTTGACGAACCATCAGCACCGTTGGAAATCTCTCATCAAGTATTATAATGGTTCTTTTGCAGTTTTTTGATGATTTAACACTTCACCCGGAAGCCATTTTTACAAGAAGGGTCACTTCGTTGCCTCTCAAAATCAAATTATGGCACTCGTACTTTGAGTTCCACCTCCTCTTAATACTTGTCGTACCACGTGTTGATTTTCGTCATGAGTAACCATCATTTACTCATGTTTTCATGGTCCCCACCGGGCCTATTCTATGTGGCAGCGTCATCGAGTCACCCTTTTTTAGAGCATCCGCGATGAGTCACCCTTGCATCCATGGATTCTGTTTCACATCCCATTATATCATGTCATAGTATTCCATCCATCTTTTCATACCATTCATCCTGTGTTCCTCATTTTGGCCTCCAGTCATGTTGTTCCCATCCTCTCTAGAGTTGAGTTAGTTGCTGCTAGGTCAACCATGCACTTTATGCTCTGACAAGGGAGGTCATCTACGTGTCTCGGTCCCAATTTTTCCATTATCCCTGGTGTCAGTCCATCAGTCACATTACTATTTTCCCTCATTCCTTAGTTGAGGATCCTCATTGCCTCACCTATCGCAGCCCCTATTCTGTCGACATCAGCCCATTTATTCCAGAAGAATGACCTAGAGGGCGATGTATCTTAGTTCCAACTTCCATTCTTGTTTGACACCTCAGATTGAGTAGAGAAACTCATTATTTCCCTTTAACTTGGTCATTTCATGTTCATGATTCATACAATTGATGGTCCAGTGATGCAACAGATTGTACCTGTGATTCTCGAGTTTATGTGAGTATTTCAGACCTCATGAGGGGTGGCCCTTCAGGTATCCCCCCACATGCCCAGATGCATTCCTATTATGTTACAACCTCAGATGTAGTTCTGCACAGTTGATGGGTTCGGTTCCTACTGATCGCAGTGTTCATAGCATGCATGTCTCCTTCAAATGATCCATTCAGTTTGCAAATCCCTTCCCTGTTCAGCAGGGCTTATTCTGTTATTTTACCGTCCCTCCCACCCATTTTTTGAGGCAAAGACCTTTGTTTCTCATGTACTCAGATATTATTGTATTCAGTCCTGACTCATGTTTTTCCAGTTGCATTATGTATATGGGACACATTGTATTATTTTCTGGGTCGGTTATGCCATCATGTCATGTACCATTCAACTGATGTACTTCATTGCTCAGTTTTATGTTTCTGTGCACACCATTATTTTTGTGCTAAGTTATCTCGGTGGGTATGGGTATGCCTCCCTTGCCTCATTGAGGTCTGGTACCACAACATAAAAGGAGACTTGCATTAGTCTCGCCTCCTTTGTCCCTATCCTATTTCACTTCAACTTTATTGGTCTCTCTCTCTCTCTCTCTCTCTCTCTCTCTAACTCCCGTGTGTTGTCTAGTGATTGTGTCTTTACAACGTACTTCAGTCATACGTTTTGCTCCTAAGAGTCGTACGTTGGGGGGCAATCTATTATCACCAAAAAAATTATCATCTACCCTAATTTACTAGATGGATCGAAGTACACCATGTGAAGCTAATTTTACCATAGTAAAATTGCTTTCACTATGAGAAATTACTTAATAAACCACATTTGTTAAGTAATTTATAGTTAAACCCGTGAAGAATAATTAAACAAATCACTATTTATTTGGTTTTCTTCTAGCAATATTTAATTAAACCATTGTTCAATTATTATTCCTTGTCATATTTGACCCAATCATGAAAAATAAACAGATAAATCATTAATTACCTTATTCTTCTCTAATAATAATTAATTAATCTCTAATTAATTATTATTCTTTGTCAAATTTGACTAAATCCCTTGGGAATAATTAAATAAATCTTTATTTGTTTATTATTCCTTAACTAATTCTCTTGACATAATAAATAAATCATTTATTTATTTATTATTTTTAAATAAAAGTTTAAATACTTTTTCCCTCCTAACCAAATATAATAAAATATTCCAAGTGGTTATTCCAAGAATGGAATCAATAATATTTTATTATTGCTAATTATTTGAGGATAACTCAATATTTTGTTATAAATAAAAGGGTTTCCCATCCATTATTCACTTTTGATTATTTTCATTATTTCACTCACTGTTGTAACTCTGATTATTTTCATTATCGCACACCATATTCTTGTTGGGTTTACACATTATAGAGGATAGAGACTCTACACAAGTTGAAGACGATTGATGATAGCCAAGAACCCATCTCATAGAGGGGGAATGGTAACATCTATTTGTTCCCTTCACAGGTGTTATAATAAAATCTATTCTTTGTATCTCTGGTTTCCATTGGATGATTGGAGTTATTACTCTTTTTTTTGCTGTTTAACTATGATTGTGGCATAGATCCTAATTTTGGTAGGTTTCGTTTCTATCAGTTGCTGCAGATCTACAATGTTTAGCAACCATTTCTATTGTTGAGATTGCTTGTCATCTACAATATTAAGTGGGTTATTTTCATACATCTTTGAGAAAAAAAACACTACAAAAAGTATGTCGTGAAGTAGTCCACAAGGAAGTCACAGTGATGATAACTAATACACAAAGGCTGTTTGTCTAGTATCCCGCGAAGTAGCCCACACGGATGAGACAATGGTGATAACCAATACAACACATTCCAAACAATATAAGTACTAAAACAACTGATGTAGTTCCACTATCTGAGTACAGGAGAAACAACCATGTATTACAAATGCTGAAAGAATAGTCTTACAAACATCTACAAAACATGCATGGAAATGTGTTGGCCTTAAGATGCTTCTGAATTAAGAAAAAAGTCCCAAGACACATATGTACACCATACATCACTATCCTAGTAGTGGGACATTGGAGGCACTCCTTGCTCCTCAAAGAAATGATTGTAAACTCTCAAGGCTATGTGGGAGGAGCCAAGGTGAAAATTCCTTGCTCATACAATGGGAGGGGTATATAGAGCCAAGGGTGATGCTTGACCTCTGTGACTCTTGGACTAACCTCATGATTGTTCAACTTCCTATGACTTTTCAACTAACATGACTCTTCATCTTCATGTGTATGTCCATTGGACGTCCACTTTACATTACATCCAGTTACAACAAATATGGCCCATAGTAGTCATGTGGCCTTAACAACTCATGACACAACTTGACGTGACACTGCTGACATGTATTAGATGGTTGTAGTGTCCATGTCAATCTGTTGCACTGTGAAGTTATGGATGTAATCTTGTGCGTGCTTTATCTTCTCCTCTGCATGGCTTGATGTTGCGGGGTCTTCAATGGCCTTGGTCTTGCAAGATGGTTCCATGCATGTGTTCCTTTCTCTTACTACTTGATGTGTGTTGTTTGTTCGTCTAAATACAAGTAAGTTTTCTAGTATGTGGGCTCCTTGTTCACCTCGTTCGTCATCTCGCAATGACTTATCAGTGTACTTGTGCCTGCAATTCACTCATGATGGGACAACATCAAATCCAAAAACCTCCTAGTCTAGCATGATGCATTGTTTTCCGTGTTCCGGGCCCGGGGTAGATGACATGTTGGGAAGAGTTCTTAGTTACTGTGCACTGCATAGTTCAAGGTGACAGGGAGGGAGGACTATTCACTGAGACTGTGCAAAACACAACTCCGGCTTGGACAAGGAACTCCGGGGCACAATCTTCACTATTGGGGAAAACTGCACAGAGGCCACTAGAAGGCAGAATTGCACAATTAAGGACACCAATAGTAGCTGCAAGGTGGGACCCTGAGGGACACCCCTATGTAGTTTCTAGAAGGCAAGGTGGGATAGGAGAGGGACCAGAGGACAGTTCTGTACAATTTTTGAGAGCGGTGAGTCCCGGTTGTGGGAAGTCATTGTGAGGACATCTCTATGCAAGTTCGGGGAGAAATGAAAGCTCAAGTCTTTGCGCAATGCGTGGTTCTAGCAAGCAGGAAGGAGGCTCTATGAATGTTCTTGTGAAGTGCATAGTTTGGATAGAAAGCAATTTCTGCACGGTTCTGGGAAGGAAGATAAGTTGTTCACTTTTGGGATTGCGTAGTGCAACTCACCCAAAGGAAAATCTCAACCACTGTGTAATTCCAGGCAGTAGAGCATCACCACTGAGGGTTGAGACTACTTAGTGCAGCTTAGTCGGGGGCGGTGAAGTGAAGTTGTTATGTCAAGATATTTTTCAAGAAAATGGCTAAGTGTGAGAGGAAAGTGAACTTGTGATGACTCGACATTGTGATCACACACTTAGCATACTTCGAAAACATGAAAACTTTGACCACTGTGAAAACATAGCAAACAATGACCCTCTATGAGACTGTCTAGTTCTGAAAGCGACAAGTGTGACACTTGGGATACAACTTTGGATGTCTGTGACGACACTTGCACGACAGTGCTTACAACTTTGTGTATGAGTGCAATAGGTTTTCACATGGTTAGGACAACTCGTATACACAAAGACCAACATTCATGGTCACTAGAACTATTCGAAAACATGACATAACAACCAGACATGTCAAAAGCTGACAATTGATCCAACAAGCGAAAGGGGGCAAGACACGTAGAGGAAACACATGGAATGACTTTCAATGCTTGCAACCATGAATTCCATTGAAGACAGGATGATATGAAAATGATAAGAAGTCCTTCAAGCTACACTAAAGGAGTATTTCAAAAGATGTGCTTCGTTTTCCATACTTTCCCTCCAAAGGGTTGTGCAATAGATTGAGTCTTCATGTGGTCTCGATCTTTTATCATACCTTGGGTTCCTTGGTCTTTTTATCTTCTTCTTCAACTCCTTGAGAGTCCTCTAGCATGTCATTGTTCTTGTGTTCACTGAGAGACACATATGTGCTGTTTCAGTGGACAGTGTCTGTTGCGGGATGAGGCCCTGGGAGGACACATCTACACAGTTTCATGATGCAAGGCAGACTGAGCAGTTAGGGGACAAACTGTGCAGTTTTAGGATGCAAGGCATTGTTGCCGGATGATGTCATGGAGGACACCTTTGTGCAGTTTCAGGATGCAAGGCAAACAGGACAACTAAGGGACAAAACTGCGCAGTTTCTGGAGACAGTGAGTTATGATTGAGGGAAGGACACTGGGGGGAACCCACTGGGCAATTTTGAATGCTAAGAGAGGTTAGGATTTTTTCACATTGTGCAGTTAGTGTGTTATATGAGTGTGAAACATGTCTATTTGGTGAGAACAACCCATTCTCACAAAGCTTTCCCCTTGAAGAAAAAACAAACATTCCCTTTGCATGATGAGCGATAATCCCTTGCCCAAAGATGACATGTGCTATAGAAATATAAAAGCGTGAACAACTCTTACGACCGAAGAGGGAAGCTTGATATCATCAACTTACCAAATAAGTGACTAAGGAACGATTGATCACAGGATCCACAGTAGGCTCCAAAATTTGAGTACATACCAAAATGTTGGAGGTGTTGAAGTCGCTACAATAGAAACTTGGACACCCAAACGGTCTTTGACAAATAGTCTTTATTGAGAAGTGGGACCACACTAGGCCAAGTGGAGCCAACCCAGGTTCGGGGATGGAATGTAACATCCAATGATGTTCCTCTCCCAGACAAGGTGAGGGGAAAGGATCAAACAAGAATGTTTACTTCAAAAGGTGAATTGATCCTATTAATGTCTAGCCTTGGTGATGCCTAGAAAAAATTTGGTCCTAGAGATAGGGCTATGGATTTCTGAAGATTCCACCGTCAGAATTTACTCAAATATGGAGGAGAGAGAGAGGACCCACCAATACAGTATCCTAGAGGAATTCAAATTTCTTCCTTGGGTCAATTCCCAGGAAATTAATGCCCTAGGTGACCTAATGGGGTTGGAATTGGGGAAAAAGGGGGAAAATTGTTTAAAGAAAGGTTAAAATGATCACCCTTTTTAGGGACCAGTGCCTAATTCACTTGGGGATATGGAGTGAAGGATAATGATGAGTAAGAACTTGGTTTCTTGATCAAGGAGGCCTGAAAAGTCAGCTTCATCCAATGTTGAGAGAAAGAAAAGAAAACTAACCCTTCAAGCATTTATACTTCAAAGAAAAGTATGCAAACTTATCGAGACAAATAAATCTCTAGGACATTTCATTCATATAACATTGGCCCATACATTAAATTAGCTGAAACATGCTTAATTCCACATTTCAATTATGCAACAACTAGCCCTAATTTTAACAGTATTCACCAACAAGAATAACCACGTCAAAATTTACTCACAACATTATAGATATATCCAACTAGATTTCTTTTTGCGAATATGAAGCTCCAAGATAGAAATAACCCAAATCCATACATCAAAATTCATCCATCCTCCAAAATAATCCTCCAAGGAAAAAATGTGGATTTCTCTAAAGATAGAGAGATCCCAAGTCAAGTGATGATACAAATGAATGTATCTAACATCAATATATGTCCTACTGAGTTTGAATTAGCCTATGGGCTCCTAATGATAAAATAATGTGCAAATAATAACTTGTATTAGTGACATGGCCACCATACTAGCTCATAATGTGAAAACAAGCCTCACAAGGTGTTGGCTTAGTGGGGCTTGACCCAGGTTCAGAAGTGATTTAGCCAAACAAATCCCAGTACTATTGGACCTTTCGGCAACAGTCCACAGAGCACAGACTAAAGTCTCAACCAAAGTAGTATGGGAGGGTGCTAGAACCAGGTTTCCACACCCTGGGGATGTTTGATGATTTCAAGTGGTCTGCAGTTTGATCGAGCGCGCACGTTGCTACACGCACTTACCCGTAGCTCGTAGCCTGAGATGCTACCTTCATGCAGCCCTATTCAAGGGCCAAACAGTGTTATTACCCAAGTCCCTACTCGCAATCCAATATTATTTGATTTACTTAACTTATTTGTACGCTTTCAGTTATACTTAACAATATTCACAATACAAGTGCGTGCAATAACTAAACAGTGTAATTGCAAGTAACATCAAACATGTAATAACTTAGAACAGATACACAGAATTGGTAACATAACTTCTTTTTATTATTCTCTCCTTCGGTTACAGACTTGACTCTACCTTGCGCACTCAGTTGCAGGGGTCTGTGCACTCAGCTACGAACTCTACTAGGCCTCTACGCACTCAGCTATAGAGCCTCTTCCTATTACTACAACCCAAGACACTTAGACTTTTCCTCTACACTTCGCTAACCATTAGATTCCATCCATTCATTCAATTCTTATTTTCTTCTCTACTTTACAACTTAGAGCCTCGCTCTATTTATACAATCCCATGGTCTGTGGGCCATGGGTAGGCGGACACTACATTCAAAACTTATGGCAGACAACCCTATGACTCTAACATACAATTTGCGCTCCGCGCCCACAATTCACGAAGCTTTACAATAATATTCCTCAAAACTTGGGCTTTGAACCCCAAAACATGTTGTGGGGGGATTCCATGCCCAACAGGACCCCAACAAAAACACCATGACTTGTCCTCGAGTCACTCTGTTGGCGCAACGATCTTGAGACAGAGCCCCTCCAATTGGTTCCGAACTGTCCCGATGTCCGCAGCACACTGAGCTGCTACTTGTTGAACCTGTTGCATTCTCTCTTCTGAAACCTCTATTTCCGGCATGTTGCGCTCCATCTATGCATGCATCCCCTTAATCTGCGTGAGCTTTCCTTCAATATCTGTTGTGATTGTGAAGGCTTCGTCGATCCATGGCTGGACACGCGCTTTGAGGACTGCTTCCTTGTGGCGCATTGCATCCACATGCTCCTTTAAGGCCTTGGCTTGCTGCATACTTGCAAGCCACTAAGTGAGGACTACTATCTGCTAAGTCCCTCTGATGTTATCGTACCACTGCTGGAGTTCGCGTGCCTCTGTCTCCAGCCGCTAGATATTGGGATCCTCCTGCAAGGTCATGAGGACTTCCAGTGCCTGTCCCAACATATTTGTGCAGTCGCACGCTGCACCTGAAATATCTTCCATCCCTGCTGCAATAGCTTTGGAGCGTTATTCTCGGATTTCCAGGGGAGTGGAAGGTTGCGCCTTCAACCGCAGCTTGGCAATCTGAAGGTTTAGCTCCAGTTGAACCTTTGTTGTCTCTTCTCTCGCGTCGCGAATGCCACTTTCCAAACTGTGGATCCACGTGTCTATCAGTAGATCTATTGCGATAGCCAACTCTGAGACGCATCGGCAATCGTCATCTAGTGTCTCCATCAACCTTTGGTTCTGCAACACCAACTCATCGCGCTGCAAGCTAAGCTGCTCCATATTGATCTTCTGTTCACTAAGAACTTGGATCGTACGGTTCTCCCTGGCGCACAGCTCTGCTGTGATCCAACACTGGCGCTGATAGAGTGTTTCCTGTGGAAGGGCAACTAGATTAAGGCCAAGGCGTTTCATCATGCTAACCGTCATTCGGTCCATCGCATCTGATGATGATAGTGCTCCCTCTGGCAACACTATTGTGTTGGCCATCCTCGCGCGCAACATCTGTTCTGTTGCTGAAGTGCTTGCTGTGACGTGGATAGACAGGGTACCTTCGTGAGGGGGCTGCACCTATCACTCCTACAGCTACGCCTTTAGGGCCCCCAACACAATCTGGTGCTCCATCATAAACTCTTGGAGTGCTTCACTAGTGACATCGCGAACCGTTTCACCGATGTCATGGAGATCACCTTCGGTCAAGGTGATCGGGTCAATGGCCAGCTTCGAAGCCTTAACCTTTTTCCTTGGACCCAATCTCTCTGTGATGCGCAACCGTTTGAGTTGTGTGGACACAGTACCTGGGTCTATGCTCCATTCTGCTATTTTAGTGTCCTCTGTCTCCTGTCTTGAGGACGTTGCTTGGCCGTCCTCTGTTGCTTCCTCTGTTGTCTGCGCTGCTTCTACTACCTCTGCGGCCTTCTTTTGCTCCGCAACTTTCTGTGCCGCTTCGCATACTGCCCTTACCTCAGCTGCTGCTTTTTCATTCCGCCTTCTCTCGGCCAGTTGGGTGACACGCAGCTTGGCATCATGCTTCTATTTTTGTGTTGCTTCTTTCTCTAGCTCCACCAAATCTGGGGCACCCCACTTGGGAGGCCATGTCTCCAATACTGTAAAGATCATGTCGTCAGTGGCCTGATGTATATGTTGTGCATTTCCGCCTTAAAGTCTGCAAAACTCTGCAGACTGTTGTGCGTTGTAGGTGACAGGCGTGGCCTCCTGTTGATCCACATTCGGATGCTCACCTCCATGAGCACCCAGAAATTTTAGTATCGAAAATTCGTTTTGCATCCTTGGTGGCCCAGAGCAAAGCATACTTCGCGGCCTCTGGTAAGTCTCGGTCAATGTTCGGGAACTGACTATCCTCTGGCAGTTCTCCCACTACCAGCGAAATTGATAAGAGCAACCACGCGTAGTGGAAGGTCTTACCCTGCTCTTGGGCCTCGTGACAGTTTAACAAAAACTCCTCGCAGAGGAACTCGACCCAGTTGAATTGGACCCCCTCCGTGCACTCTTCGGCCAATGCGACCACCGGTGTTGGTACCTCATCAGCGCAACATTTTCTCATTCCTTTACCGGCCAGGACTTGAGTTGCTACGCACACCCCCTTATCCTTGATGCTGGAGATGGTGTAGCCCCTCTTCTTTTTCTCCAGTTTATACTTTGCCTTCATGGCTTCTATGAGAGCCAAATTGCTTCCTTTTTCGGCTATAGTCACGGGGTCCTTTCCCTTAAAGGGGAGCCGGGAACTATGGTGGATGAGGTCTGCCATGATGGGAATAAGCTCCTCCAGCCATAGATACCCATCATGCACCAGGTAGAGCAACTGCCTGATGACAAAAATGGTGATGGGCGCGTGGTGGAAATGTGGTATCCATAACAAATGCAACAACCCGGCCTTTTCCACACTGCGTAGCCATTTTCACATCTCTAATGTTATTACCGCCCCTTCCGTATTCTGCTTCATCAGATTTTTCGTCTCTAGGTGTGAAATCTTCTCGCTGTTTGCGAGGTCCCAGTCTTCAAATTTCATGGTGGACACATGGCCTAGGTGCGAGCCCTCAAAAACAATTTCATCGGGGAGGAGCGGGGTCTAGAGTGTGCTCTTCGTTGCATCCAAATCCTTTGGTATTTTGGTCTTCCCTCTCTGCGGAGGGACATATGCAGGTAGTTTCGCTGCATAGCGCAACGGTTGGATGTATTCCTCCATGTCTTCTTCTTCTTTTGCGGCAACAATTAGGGCCTGCAGGTCTTCTTCCTCCTCATCTGTTTAAATGGTCACTTCCTTCCCTTTTTCTTCCATTGATAACTCATTGTGCCGCAAATTCCTCGGGGACATGTGTACTAGTGGCATTGCCTACTTGTCTTTCTTTGGCCTCGGCGTCTGTGGTGATTTTGGGATTTCTGTCACACCCCAGCGCCTTCGGGAACAACCTGTACCATGGGGGTCTGTGTGGCCTCGCCAACGATTCCTTTTTCAATGCCCAAATCATCCTTAGTGATCGTCATCATTTCTACACTGTATGTTGTCTTTCGCGAACTTAGAGGCTCTATTCTTGCTCGGCTCTCAACACTATGTGCTCTACTCAACTACTCAATTCTCAAATGACCAAGTGTTATCCGTTGGCTAGCCCTTTGAGTTTTATAGCACCTTTTGAATTCAAATTTGACCATTCCCCCCAATTCTGGGCCATCAATGCTCTCTTCGCGGTAGATTTTCCCAAATCTTGCCCATAAATCGCGTATTAAATGCCTACCGCCTGCTCCATTTGGCCTCAAATCAAACATTCCGTCATGAACAGTGATACCAATGATCACTTCCCAGCCAACCCGTGCGACAGTGCAGCCCTTCATGCGCAGTCACGAACCCTGTGACATTCTACTCCTTTGCGAACTTCTCAGAGCGCGCAGCTCCCAGACAGAATAATTTATAGTCCCACGCTCCCTTTCAACTGCCTGGAGTGCTAAGACTGTGCTTCCTACGGCTAGTCAGGTGGTTGCACCACCTGTGCGGGGCTCCGTCCCGTCCTCCAGCATAGTACGCGAAAAATCCTCATCTGTCATTGTGGCAATCAGCACCACATGTTCTACTATTTGCAATATGCTTCCCTGGTTACTACGTTTCATGATTTGCGGTCCTAGCCACAGCAACAGACTAACCAATTCCTGGCGATAGTCCTCTAAATCATTAGAATGACTATATGCACCTTGCCTTGTTGTCCTTAGTCTGTTGACGATAAATGCTCCCTTTATTTCGTTTTCTAGTTGCGTGACCTCTGCATCCAATAAAACGCCTTTCTTCCTTAGCCGTACTCGGTCCTTTTCAAGTTCCCGAGGTCTAAAGTTTCCCCGTCGGATTTCTTCCTGAAGTCTTATATGTTTTGCTTCGTATAGTTGTGTGATTTCTTCATTTCGGGCTTCGCGCATGGTCGAATCTATGGTTGTTGTTACATGCAGACTCGGCTTCGCATACTCTTCAGAGATTACAACCCCTGCTTCATACCGTGGCTTTGGAATTTCTCTCGCGGTCAGGGTTTTGCACATGGTCCTATAGGCCCATCGAACCGCTGGTACATGCAGGTCTTTGTCAGTGTGTTTCACATGTTGGACCCTGTTCAACACTTCGCACACCTTGTCAAAGGCTTCCCAGCTGATACTCCTTGGTGTGCTTCATCTTTGTTGCTTCTGCGTTTTGTTCTTGTTTTCTATTAAGAGAGCGGTGTGCGTTGGTGCAGGTTGTGTACCATACACCTGTATCCATCTAAAAAGGTGGGCAGGAAAGTTGTTTCACCCCTCAAAACTGACTCTCATTCGTAGCTGAGGTTGTCCAAATCATGTAAGCATCACCTTTCTGCAGTTGCGTCAATCCCCGAAACTCTGCTGGTGTGTACCTCACCACCTTGCAGGCATAGCACGCAATGCCCATTTTAGAGCATCGAAGCGTTGTTGTTCTGGTACTTCACTTTCAAATTTGTTCAGGAATTCCTCCACTGATGTCAACCCATCATACATGGGTATATCCCTTGCCTCTGTTGCTACACAACGTAATGACCTTATCATCATATTGCAATTTAGCGTGGTTACCTCGTGTAACCGGTTCTGCCATCATTTTACATCCTCGTCTGAATCCGAAGTGCAAGAGCTATCGCGCTCCCACGAAATCCTACCATCTGCTGTCGGATTCACTCAATCCTACTCTCGCGTGGTTATCTTGTAGATACAATCAAGATTTTCATCACTATCATCGTCACGCACCGATTTTGTATATCGTGCTCCTTCGATAGGATCTAGCTGTACTACTACGCGTAGTGAATCTTTTTCAAAAATCATTTTGCGCTTCTTTAGGTTTATGACTCTGTCCATATCAGTGGCCCAGTCTATGCCCAGTAGCGTGGGATAGGGATTGCTATCGTCAACAATCTCTATCACTTCAAAATCCGCCAACGCGCTCGCGCCTTCAATATCGACCGTTACTCCTTGCAATCTTCCCATGGGTAAGATCTTTTGTTGGTTCGCCATTCGCAATTAAATAGGAGACCACTGCAATGCGGGCCTACCCATGTGTTCCCATGTATGCTTTGGCAGTGCATTCGCGTCCGATCCTAGATCCAGAATTACTTGATCCATTTCATACTCTCTGATTTGCGCAGTCAACCTCATTTCCCTTCTTGTTCACGATATATGTTTTCCGAGCTTTCATACTACGCGTGGCTCTCCTGACCCAGCGCACCTAGTGATAAGTTCCTGCAGTCCCTTCACAGCCTTGCTATCGCGCAGTAGCTTCATACATGTCTCCAAAAAGGTAGTGAACATTGAAGGATCCATCTCCGGTTTTAGTTGATCCTTACTACCTAAAGTGGAGGCCTCCGTGAAGCTCTTCTCAGCTTCCATGAATGTCTCCTTCGCGCTCTCCAAATCAAATTCAGGTTCCTTTGTAGGAGCCTTGCGAACCCACGCACTTTTTTCAGGCTGCTTACCTTTGTCATCTCCTATTGTGATACCGCTCCGAACCACAATGTTCAAATTTGGATCCTCTTCGCACAACTCATCCCTCACCATTTGTAGATTCTGAGTTGAGGGAGGCTGGATTATTCCCTTATCACATAGCCTCGCTATCAGGGTAGGACAATCCTATGTCTCATAGTCGAACTGAGTACAATATAAACATGATGCTCTTGTCGGATTTGTACAATCGTGTGCGTAGAGTCCCAACCCTCTGCAATTGTAACAAATCAGCTGTCTGCAACCTCTTCCTGGGCCCATTCCACCTGGACTTTGGTCGCACCCCTGAAATCCAGCGCGCGCCATTCCTGCATTTTGATCGAGGGCTCATGTTTCAGTATGCACCCTATAGGTAGGGGTTTGATCCATCATTAGCTCATAACTTCTGCAGGTGCGCTCATCATGGCCTACCGACCTGTAGAAATTACAGAACAATTGTTGGGATGTCTGTGTATACTTTTGTAAGAGATGACAATTGTTTGTATCATGCTTTCCTCCTATTTCACAGATCATGCACCATAATGTAGGTGCCATGCTCAGCCTTGATTGTGCCTCCAGGATTAATGGCATCAGCCCTCCTGCCGCCAAATAGGTTGTGAAGACTGGACAATGATCTTTGTCATGTCCCTGTCCCTTGCATTTGATGCACCATACCTCCTCGCGCACCTCGGCACGAGTTGTCCTATCCTGTTTTAGACTCTGCATTTCCAGACATAAATTTTTCAATTGTGCATGGATTTTTTGAACTCCTAGGCCAGGATCTTGTATAGGGGTTTTGTGTAGTCTCATTGCAATCTCCAATGCTTCGGCCTGGGTGGATAACTTTTGCTGTGACAGCATCATCCTCAGCTGCAAGGTTAGGGATGCTAAAAACCATGCGCGGTGATGTGCATCCGTCAAGGTCATGTTGGCTTCGCGAATCATTCCCTTCAACCTCTGATCCAGTTCCCAGGGAGTCTCGCTTGGAAGCATCGCGATCTCCTTAAACCCAATAATCGTCTGTGTCTCCGATTTTGGCCTACTAAACTCCCTGTTCAGCGCGGCTTGGATTTCTACGATCCCTGTGTTTGGATTGTCATTAGAGTGTTTAATGTACCACGTCAGTGCACGATCCTGCAATGCGCTCACCAGTGTTGCCTTCTTTATGTCGTCGTCCGCGACTTCGAGCGCTTCCTATACTGCCTTTACCATGAACCAAAATTGGTCCGGATCTTCATTTCCTACTCCTTTGAATACCGGTAATTTTATTGCGCTCGCCATATTGAACTGGGTGGGTGGCGGAGGTGGTGTGGGAGAAGATGGAGGTGATGATGGTGAAACCAGTGGTGGTGTAGTTGGGGGTGGTATGCGTGGAATTCGCTGCCTTATCAGAATGATCGCGCTGCTGGGAGAAACTTTCATGAGCTCCTCCTCGCTCTCTCGCGAGGGTGAAATCAAGAGACTAGTCTCTAATTCTTCGCTACTTCTATTTCTGTAGATCTTCAGACTTCACGTAATCCCAAACATTAATTTATTCGCTTAACCTGTTTTTCGCACAGTAGCATTTTAATCCAGGTATTCAAAGATTTCATGTACTTACCTTGCGGTCCTTTGAGGAAACGTTGTTCTGCCTCGCTGTAGCTAATTGATGTGTTTATCGCGAACTCGGTGATGAACCCTCCTATAATCTGATCGAGCCAATGGTCCATAGCGTGCACGATTTTATCCTCCAATGCTTCTAGTCTGCGCACCAATTACGGAGTCCACACGATTGGTTTGTCGAGCCTACACCTCCCTTGAATGTCTACTAGCTTCGCGATCCACTCATACAACTCAAAAGGGAAGGATGCAAAGAAAATCTTGTGGATTTCCTTATACACGTAGTTCTCTAACCACTATTCCTTTGATACATGCGGATTTCTGTTTTCCTGCACCGTGAACTTGTGAATTTTTTTGTCCAACCACTTTTCAATTTCTTTCTTGGTCGGATTCTAGTGACACGACATCAGACATCCCTTATGCAGATCCTAGTCCCGGCAACGGAACCATTTGTTGGCTTAATGGGGCCTGACCCAGGTTCAAAAGTGATTTAGCCAAACAAATCTCGGTACTACTGGCCCTTTCAACAACAGTATGCGGAGTGCGCACTAAGGTCTCACCCGAAGTAGTATGGGAGGGTGCTAGAACTAGATTTCCACACCCTGGGGATGTCTGATGATTTCAAGTGGTCCACAGTTCGATCCAGCGCACACATCGCTACGCACGCTTACTCGTACCTTGCAGCCTGAGATGTTGCCTTTGCGCAACCCTCCTCAGGGGCCGAACAGTGTTATTACCCAAGCCCCTACTCGCAGTCCGATATTAGTTGATTCACTTAACTTATTTGTACGCTTTCAGTTATACTTAACAATATTCACAGTACAAGTGCGTGCAATAACTAAACAATATAATTGCAAGTAACATCAAACATGTAATAACTTAGAACAGATACACAGAATTGGTAACAGAACTTCTCTTTATTATTCTCTTCCTTCGGTTACAGACTTGACTCTACCCTGCACACTCAATTGCAAGGGTTTGCGCACTCAGCTGCAGAGCCTCTTCCTACTACTATGACCCAAAACACTTAGACTTTTCCTCTACATTTCGCTAACCATCAAATTCCATCCATCCATTCAATTCTTATTTTCTTCTCTACTTTACAACTTAGAGCCTCACTCTATTTATACAATCCCATGGTCCGCGGACCATGGGTAGGCCGACACTACATTCAAAACTTAGGGCGGACAACCCTATGAATCTAACATACAATTCATGCTCTGTGCCCACAATTCGCGGAGCTTTACAATAATATTCCTTAAAACTTGGGCTTTAAGCCCCAAAACATGTTGTGGGGGGGTTCCATGCCCAACACAAGGGGCCAAATAATGATATGTGCATGTCGTAGGGCCCTCCAAAGGCTTAATAACATCCTGAAGTGCCATATTGAGGAATAAATTCCTCATAATATGATGGACAAGGCAGTGGCCCGTTGTTTTCCAAGTAGAAGACATGTCGTGCTCTCAGTGGGTCTAAAGACACATCAATGACTCCATGGGTCTCCATATGAATCAGAGATGCTTGTATATCCTCCGCAATGGTCCAAGTGGTGGAATGAATGCTTCCATAACATCGTACAAGTGTTGGGACACCTGCCAAGAGTGTGGGGCTCCTATGGGGGCCTGTTGGGCATAATGTACCAATCATGTCACCATCATCCCAAAAATGGATCGTTAATAGTCTGTGAACATCCATGAAGATTTTTGGAGTGTTGTTTGTTGCTATGGAGGCCCATGGATCTCTATGCATACCCTACATGTGCCAATGTGGACCTTTGGGGGTCAGGATCCCATATAGGGAAGCCAAACCCAAACAGAAACCACTAGCAATCCTGCATAAGATCTGATGTATCCCCTAGGCTTCCAATACAATCAGTCATTAGAATAATCAGGTAAAAGAGCTTACAAATCATGGATAGCAAAGTGGGCACTTCATAATGACACACCCTTCTGTAGTGGCCTTTGGCATATGCTAGTGTCTCCAAGCTCCAAAGGGGGTTAGCCAATTATTACATGGTTTCAGCCCTTAGAGGGGATAGTATGTCCAAAGTACATCCTTCTAATGGGGGTGGAAAGTGAAAAATAGGTGATATGGAATAGGGAATGAGAGGGGCAACCCTGGGCCACATAATGGGGCATAGGGGTAGCTAGATTAGGAGAAGCCGATACCTGATATATAATGTATAAGAGGGAGTATTCATGGTACATGAGGTGCCCCGACCTTGATTTTTGCACCCTTCTTTATATGCCTTTTACCTTTTATGATTTTTCTTTAATTAACTGCCCAGGGCTCAAAGGACAAGAGCATGATGTGTATAATATAACAGCAATTACCCCCTTTGAGGCAAGGCAGTACATTGCCCTCCAGGGGTTGGGACAATCATGGGTTCCTGAATGATAGAGGATGCTCATCTACGGCGTATGGAACTAGGGGCAGGGCTCATGTGTTGTTTTTTCCGATGTGCTAACTATTTTTGTGTTGGCCATCTTTTGCATTTTGTGGTACAATTTCCTATTAAATGTGATCAATTATGCTTTTTCTTCTTTTTAAGTTGCTTTAACCTCTATGGCATCATTCTAGGCCTGAATTAAGGGGGGGCAAGGGGAGAGGGAGGCTAACCATATGTGGACCAAAAATGGGAATGTGGATCGAGGTGGGAGAAATGATGAATGGGGGTATAGTGAATGGAAAGGGAGTAATATGTGCGGGCAAAGGAGCAGGACCACACACCCAAAGTTAGGTTTTCCCAAGTAGTACCATCCTAGAACCAAATGGTCAATAAAGGAGATCCCACAAGACTAAGATCCAAGGGTAACAACCAAAACAAATCAAGGAGACAAGATTATAAACTAAAAGGGGAAAAGAGAGAAAAAGAGAGAGAGAGAGAGGGAGAGAGGGAGAGAGAGAGAGAGTGTGTATGTTTGGGGGCTGAGAGAGAGAGAGAGAGAGAAGGGGAAGAGATAGAGAGGGAGAGGAAGAGGGAGAGATACATAGATAGA
This sequence comes from Pinus taeda, assembly GCA_000404065.3. Lineage (NCBI taxonomy): Eukaryota > Viridiplantae > Streptophyta > Pinopsida > Pinales > Pinaceae > Pinus > Pinus taeda. The sequence continues at coordinate 43,110 of APFE031486923.1, forward strand.
TAGATATGGACAGAGAAAGAGTGTATGTGGAATAATATAGAGCGATAAAGAAGGAGAGACAAAGGGAGATAGAGATATAAATGGAGGGGTCAAGAGGGAAGAAGAGAGAGTCAAAGAAAGGAAGAGAGAGAGAGAGAACGTGACATGTGTTTAGGGGGTTGAGATAGACAGACAAATACAGAGATATGGAGGGAGATATCAATATAGATGGAGCAGGGGAGAGCGAAGAAGAGAAAGATAAAGAAAGGGAGGCAGAGGTGGAGAGAGAGAGATAGAGTAGAGAGGGGGGGGGAGAGAGAAGGAGAGAGGGAGGGAGATAGACATAGATGCATTGATTTCAGTGTAGATGTTGATTTCTACTCCTATTCGATTACTTGCATTGGATGCATTGGTTTTAGTGTAGATATTGATTTATAATCCTATATGATCGCTTGCACTAGATGCATTGATTTCAATGTAGATGTTGATTTCTAATCCTATTTAATACCTTACACTAGATGCATTAATTTGAGTGTAAATGTTGATTTCTACTCCTATTTGATTCAATGCATTGGATGCATTGGTTTCAATGTAGATATTAATTTCATAATCATCTTTGATTGCTTGCACTAGATGCATTGATTTTAGTGTAGATGTTGATTTCTAATTCTATTTGATTGTTTGGGCTAGATGCATTGATTTCAGTGTAGATGTTTATTTATGATTCGATGCAACTAGATGTACGATGTACATTAATTTCAAAGTAATTAGATTAATAGTGTGCATTGATTTCAGTGTAAGCACGTCTCTTCCCCCTCCTTCTATATCTATATCTCCCGTTGCCTCTCCTTTATCTCTTTATCTCACCCCCCAAACATACACACACTCTCTCCATATCCATATCTCTTCTTCCCTCCCTGTATTTGCCTCTCTCTTCTTCCTTCTCTCCCCCCCTCCATCTCTATCTCTATCTCACCCCCAAAACATACAAACTCTCTCTCAGTGTGTGTGCACATAAACATTATTCATGGCATGAATTGACTTCTTTGTTACAACAATTCAACGATAAACACAATACTTGATTTTTCATCCTACATAAAATGTTCACTTCCCTGAAATGTCTTCTTCTTAAAACTGTAAACTATTTGTAATTGACTACATTCTTATTATTTTCATTTTCCATCATTCAACATTGTTAATCACTTTGCATTCAAACGCAGTAATAGAGAATAACTAATAGGTGTGACAATAAAAATAGTAAAAAAAAATAGTTTCAGATTGATAAAAAATGAAAATTGTTTGTAATTCACTATATTCTTATTATTCACATTTTCTATCATTCAACATTGTTACATTGTCACTTTGCACTTTAAATTTTTATTTCATCATTCAAGTTACTAAAAGTCTCTCTCATCTCAAAAAACTGAGCTAACTAAACAAAGTTAAAGTTAAATTGACCAAATTATTATTAGACATTTAACATACTTAAAATGATCAAAATGATTTTATGTTCAACAAATTTTGTATGATCACACTACTGAAACCGTCTAGATCCATCTTAATCCCGAATCTATAAGCGCCAAGAGGGATCAAATCTCATTTTGTATGATCACACTACTGAAACCGTCTAGATCCATCTTAATCCCGAATCTATAAGCGCCAAGAGAGATCAAATCTCTCGAAGTGCAAACCTTTTGTCAATTTTTAACTCAAAAAAAAAATTGCACCTCAAAAAATTAAATCCCTCTTAAAACTTGATCGATCCACGAGTAAAATAAATTTAAGCTATGACTTTTTTCCTTCACTTAATTATTTATTTAAATAATTTTTCCTTTGCTTTTTGTTAAAATTCGAAACTTGTAAAAAAACGACATTTTCCACTTCCTTAATACAAGTTAAAAGAACCGTTATGACAAAACTTAAAGAAATCCAAATGTCTCTCGAGGTGCGGATCATTTGTGCTCGAACTCTAAAATTCAAGGCTTATCGCCTCAATTTCGCGTTCCAAATCAATGGCCCTCGAACATTTCATTATCATGAACGACTCTCTAATAAACAATCTTATTCCAGCTCTTCACAGTCGTCTGCGGTCCCTAATTCCCAATGCTCTGACACTCGGTGGACTCTGCGCCCTCGTTGCCGAAAAAATATTGCAGGCTTTTGTTCCCCGTGATGGAAAAGTTTCGAGGACAGAATCACACCAAATTTGTAGACAGCGACATCCGAGACCAGAGGTACATACCTTCCCTGAATTGGAAAGAGGGGTGTCAACTGTTCCTTACAGGTGGGAATTACCCTTTGTTGAAGCCAGCAGACACAAAGTTTTGTGGAGAGGGTTCGATCCCTCACAAGCCCATTTGTTAGCTCCGTGGAAGCCAGCAGACAGAAAGTTTTGTGGACAGGGTTTGATCCCAGCCATTATGTTAGCTCTGATACCAGTTGATGGGATCAGAGTTAGAAGCACAGAGAGACACAGCAGAGAGCACAGACAAATGGAGAACAAGACCGAGATCACAAATAAGAATGGATAACGCACAATATAAGTTTTTCATTAGTGAAAGGCCTGGCCTTTGGGCTTGCTTTATAGATCAGCACATGGCTTGCTTTATAGATGAGCATAGAGCTGATAAGAATAAGAATAAGAATTAGCTAGATGTGAAATTTATGTGTAGTAGGTTCGGCTGCAAACAGCCATAACTTTCGGCGTAAGCAGCGCTCGGCTGAGGACAACAAAGTGACGCAGAAAATTTCAATTCGACTTCACATTTAACAACAATCATAGTTCGAGGAACGCTTTACAACCTGTAGCATCTTATGTAACAATTGCCCAGATTCCGCAAGACCGACCTGAATATTAACATTGAAAATGTATTGTTGAGCAGACAATTTTGGCTTCAAACAGAGTCCCAAGATCTCTGAATTTTATGGTATTACGGAAGAAAGACACTCTGGCAGATTTTAGGATTAGAAAAGTAAATGGAACACCCACTCAATTGTCATCTCCTTGAGTTGATCATGTTGGTTTTCGACAGAGAACTAGAAGTATATAAAAATAAAATTCCCTGCCTCTGTTCAATTCGCGGCCTTGGCAAATGAAATGGGTGGTCTCCCATATTTTAATGGAGAAAGTCTGCAATTTTTTTATATGTCACCTGTAGCATGCATTGCCGCGGAAAATAAAGGTGAGATCGAAAATATGCTTATTCCCATGAGGTTTTCCTTTTAGCATCGAATTCCTTTTTTGGCTTCATTTCCAAATCACTTTACGTTTGGCTCCTGTATCGCGCCCCTTGGAAGAACCAGCAAATCCCTCAAATGGTGTGCAATTTTTCGAATCTGCCCGCTATGAAGACAATTGGGATCGCTCTGCAAAAAAACCCATGTCGCGGTTTTTTTAATTTCTACTCCATTTGTTCAGAATGTTCATTTAAAACTCGCTGTCTGAATAAATCTGCGTTTTTTTAAAATTCTTCATTTTCCATGACATTTTCATCAATAATGTTATGATCCTTGTTTGAAATCTCAGTCAACAAAGCAGTCTATACAACTGTACCTACAGCTTCAATAGAAGTATACCGACCCAATTTGAAATGACCAGAAATATTGACAACCTACAGTTGGACAGACTACACATTTGATAAGGAATAAAAGATCTTTTTGCAGTGCAGGTTTATATTAAGCTGACAAGCAGATTTTTGCAAGTGAATTTTTTTTTAATACAAGTCTGTCTAAGAAAAGTTTTGAAATCTCAGGCTTACAAGATTCAGTTACAACACCAGTCATGGTGTCCCTAGGGCTGTCCATGGCCTCGTCCCTGCCATAATAGTGGCGAAAAACATTGAAACCACACACAGGCACAAAATCTATTATTATTTGTTCTTGGATTGGGTAATGCACAGACTCTGCCAAGTGATTTAGTAAATAAGCGGAGGCAATTAAGGAGAACCAAATCTCCTTCACAGTCCATACCTCCTATGTCATAAATGAGATCTGAGATATGTTACATAGCATTAATTTCTTAAAGCAATCAATTGATTTGTGTGTATGTATCTCTCTACACTGCCAGTAGCGGACAATTAATGACACAAATCGTTCTTTGTATACAGAAAATCATATGAAAATATTCAGATTTGATAGGTGTATTGTTTAATAATTGTTATGAGATTGGGTAGCATATATATATTTTTTATTTTTAAATAAAAAAATTTGAACATTCAATTTTAAATTACCTAAAATTAATTATTTATCAGAAAATAGAAATTCAAATTTAAAAATTTTTAAAATTAAATTGTAATTTTCAAAATATTCAGTTTCATATTTATTTTTTTCAAAACTTTAAAATTAAAAGTCAAATTTTTTTAACCAAAAACAAAAATACAATCAAACTCATAGTGGATCTAACTTTGTTGGTCATGTTTGCATGTAATTAACAACAACGATTTATGCATAGTAAAGAAAAGAGATATAAGATTCAAATTACTTCATGGTTTAGCTACACAACTACCAGTTTGTTACAATAGACTAAGATGTTGAAGAATTTTGACCTTCACAAATGTTGTTGAGAATAGTGCTTGTACTACCCAGCAAATGTGTTATATTTTATTGGAATTTGAGAATGACATGTAATTAACAACAACAATTTATGTACAAAGAAGGAAATGGAAATAAGATTCAATTTACTTCATGGCTTAGCTACACAACTACAAGTTTATTACAATAGACTAAGATGTTGAAGAACTTTGACCTTCACAAATGTTGTTGAGAGTAGTGCTTGTACTACCCAATAAATGTGTTATATTTGATTGCAATTTGGGAATGGCACCAGGGCTCAAAAAAGTGTCTCTGATGTTTTGCAGCAAGCCTAGAATGACCATCATAGTAGGTCGTCTTTTAGGAGATTCATTTGTGCAAAGCAATCCCACATTTATTAATGAACTAAGACAATTGAAATTATTATCTTCCTCAGTATAACTACCCATTCTCCTTAGTAAACTCAAGTCCACCACATCCATTAGTCGGTTTGGAACACTGCTACCCACCCATTTTTGCAAGTTCAATCCTTCGACAAACATGTCATGGGTGGGCTTCTTTCCAGTGAGCATTTCCAATAGCACTATTCCATAACTATAAACATCACCATTTGTTGTAACTTGTCCACCCACTCCATATTCTGCATTCATAGATCATCGTCTTAAGTTTTTTAATCCACAATGGTTAATAAAGATTTAGCAAAAAAAAATCATAAGATTAATTAAAATATGGTATGTAGTTTAAATAATACCTGGAGGAATGTAGCCTGTAGATCCTTTGAGTGCATTTGTGGAAGTGATATCCCCATCTTCATTATTTGCAAAACATAAAGTAGCAATGCCAAAGTCTATTAAATATGCAGTCATATCTTCACCCAACAACACATTGTTGGGTTTCAAATCACAATGAATGACTTGCAGAAAACAATGGTGATGGAGATATGTCATGCCTTGGGCGATGTCTATTGCTATATTCAACCTTTGAATCAAATTCAAACCACTTTGTTCTCCATCATCGGGATATAACCACTTTTCTAAGTTTCCATTTGGCATTAATGGAAATATCAAAGCTTTGATTTGTAGATCTAAATAACAAGTTATAACCCGAATCAAATTTCGGTGTCTAACTTTACCCAAAACTTTGCACTCTTTATCAAAACTCTTTTGAGCCCCTTCATTTTGTAGATTGAGAAGCTTGACAGCAACCATTGTGCCATCATTCAAAATCCCTTTGTACACTTTTCCAAAACTACCAATTCCTAACAAGTTTGCATCACTAAATTCATTTGTTGCAATGGCGAGATCTGCATAGGAGATTCTTCGATGCCCCACATTTAATGATGGACCAATCACTCTCTGAATATTTCTTCTGCAATTCCGTCTCCACAAGATTGGAAGAAACAAACACAATACAACAATTGCTACAACAACAACAGGTATGATAACTCTTTTGAGATTCGAAACACTTTTATGTTTATGAGCATAGCACGGTGGTAGATTTACCCAAGGTCCACATAGACCAAGATTTCCCATAAATGTTGTGGCACCAATCCTTTTGAAAACTCCACCTTTAGGGACTTCTCCTGATAGCTTGTTGAAAGAAAAATTCAAGTGGTGGAGCAATGTGAGATTTGCTAGTGATACGGGTATTTCCCCTGACAAATTGTTGAAGGAGAGATCTAGGTCTTGAAGACTTAGAAGTTCACTGATTGACACTAGAATTGGACCTTCAAGTGTGTTATGAGAAAGATTCAGATATTCTACTTCTTTGCAGCTTCCAAGGCTACTTGGAATGTAGCCAGTTATTTGATTTGCAGAAATATCTATAGCTTGAAGCTTATTGAACTTTCCTAGTTCTAAAGGCACATGGCCATGTAATAAATTGTTTGACAAGTTGAAATAGAAGGCTAAATTTGCAAGGCCAGCAAGCTCTTGAGGTATGTGCCCAGTAAGCTTGTTGTATGATAGATCTAGCAGCAGTAAGTTCACACATTTCCCTAAATTTGCAGGGATATCTCCTGATAACTGGTTATGATTAAGATCTAAATATCTTAATTGCTGGAGGTTGGCCACAAAATCGGGGATTCTTCCCAAGAAATTATTTCCAGAGAGTTTTAAGAGCCCTAAGCCCTTTAGCTGCCCAATTTCCATTGGGATGTTTCCTTGTAAATTATTGGAATCCATATATAACCTCTCCAACTTCTGAAACATAATAACTGAAGATGGGATTGACCCTGTAAAAGAATTACTTTTTAAACTAAGGAATATTAAGCTAGTTAAATTTCCAATAGCAGGATGTATTTCTCCAGCTAATTCATTGATACCCAAGTCTAAGTATTCGAGTTTTGTAGAGAGGTGGCCTATAGAAAACGGCAATTGCCCAGTGAAGCTATTATTAGATAAGTCTACAACTTGCAGATCAGAAAAGTTACTAAGAGAAGTAAGAATGGGGCATGTCGTGTTGTTGCCGCTAATCAGGTGATTGCCGGCCAAGTAAAGCCGCCGGAGATGTGTCAATTTACCCAACTCCATAGGCACTATTCCGCTGAGCTGGTTATCTTGTAAGGAAATCGATTGTAACTTAGTACAATTGAAGAGGGATGAAGGAACGCTGCCAGTTAGCTGATTAGGACCCAGACTGAGTACCATTAACTGAGTGGCCTTCTTGGTACACAACTCCAACGGAATGTGGCCAACTAATTGGTTAAAACCTATATACAATCCTTCAAGATTGGTACAGTTGGACAACGAAGACGGAATGCGTCCCGTCAGATGGTTAACCACCAGAGAAAGAAAGCGGAGGTGGCTTAGCATACCCAATTTGGAAGGAACATTGCCGTGAAGATTGTTGTTAGGCAGATATAAGTACTGCAAAGAGGATATGTTTCCCAAGCAGTCCGGTATTGTTCCCGTCAAACTATTAACTCCAAAGTTCATGGTTATTAGGTTGGGGAGAAGGCATAGTTGTGGGGGAATGTTTCCTGTCAGATTGTTATAGGAGAGAGTCAAGTTCCGCAAACCGCGACAGCTACCGAGACTGGGCGGAATGGAACCCTGGAGTTGATTGTAAGACAGGCGAAGCCACTGTAAGCGAGAGAGGGTTCCCAATTGATAGGGAATGTTACCGTGTAAACTGTTATTGCGAAGGCTGAGTACTCTAAGAAAGGAGAGATTGGCGAGAAGGGGTGAGATAGTACCTTGTAATGCCATGCTTGAAAGATTGAGCGAAACGACTCTGTGGCTGCGTCTGCTGCATATGATACCCGTCCACTCGCAGAACGAAACATTCGGTTTCCAAGTAGCGGCTAAGGATTGGAAGGGATCATATGTGATTGCAGACTTGAATGCAAGCAGAGCGTGTTGATCGGAAGCATTGGTGAGACGAGGATGATGGTGAGGGAAATGGGCGATGGCCGTGGAAAAGACAAAAGGATTGAGAAAGAGAATGGAATAAAAGAGGAGTAGGTGGCAGCACCAGAAAAGAGAAGGGACGTAACAGGTATCCATCATTTCCTTCTCTGAAACACAACGATCACAATGTTTCAGAAAACCAAATTGTGATGGTTTATATAGACGCATAGATACATTTGTAACTTTGAATTTAGAATTCATAGAAATTCGAACTTGGAATGAAGTTGTCGAAATCGTCCAGTCTGTCGAATTTTTGGATCAACAATGATGGTAAATACCCAGTTTTGTGTGGAAGTTTGAATAAAGCAGGCCCTGACACATATAAACAATGATGGTAAATACCCAGTTTCCGCAAAAATAGGAAAGAATATCACTAATAAAATAAAATTAATCAAAATGCATTGATTGCATACACCACGGCAGTAAATTTAGTGACGAAAAGACCGTCCTAGCAGTATCAGAAATCTTTCCGAAATCTTCTCCGCTGCTAATTTAAAAAAGAAAAGACCGCACTCACATTAATTAAATCTTTCCCTCTGTTTGAAGTTTGAATAAACGAAAAAGCATTCTCATTTTCAAAAAGAAAGACCTCACTCAGATTAATTATTAAATAAAATTAATCAAAATGCATTGATTGCATACACCACGGGAGTAAATTTAGTGACGTAAAGACCGTCCTAGCATTATCCGAGATCTTCTCCGCTGCTAATTTAAAAAAAGGAAAAGACCGCACTCACATTAATTAAATCTTTCCCTCTGTTTGAAGTTTGAATAAACGAAAAGGCATTCTCATTTTCAAAAAGAAAGACCTCACTCAGATTAATTATTAAATCTTGCCCTCTGTTTGAAGTTTGAATAAATGAAAAAGCATTCTCAGAGGTCTTGTGGAGATCATCAGGTCTGTTAATTTATTTTTAAAAAGAAAGACCGAAGTCAGGTTAATTAAATATTTCCGTTTGTTTGAAGTTTGAAGAAACGGCCCCATCTTAAGGAAATAAGGAAAAGAATAAGGTGTTTTTGATAAAATTAAACACAAAAGTATGGGTTGCATTGTCAGTGGGCAAAAATTGGTGAGCAAAAAGATTTTTCTCAAGGAAAATCAATTAGAAGTAATTTTATAGTTTTCTTAAAAAGAAGTAGACATTTATCTATCACATTAATATATATAATATT
>APFE031486931.1:0-13977 GCA_000404065.3 Pinus taeda
TGTAATTATTCTAACTGAAAATAGACTAATGATGAGTTGTTAAACTAATTATTAACTCATAATGCAACTAAATAATACATCAGTTAACTCAGTTGCATGTCAATGCATGTTCAGTTTAGCAAGGGCAGGTGTTAGAGGATCAGATTGCTATCAGTTGTGACTATAGTTGTGCATGAGGATTTGCACAATCAATGAGATTTGTTTTCTGATCTAGAGGACAAAGATCTGGGAGTGCACATCGAGATGGGCGATGATGGTAGATAAAGTGTGACTGGTATCGGTACCATTTCGTTTGAGAGGGAGTCTGGTAAACCCTTTGTATTGAAGGAAGTCATGCATGTTCCAAGATTGAAAAAGAATCTTATCTCTGTGGCGATGTTAGAAGATAAGGGGTATGATGTTGTTTTCAGCAAGGGAAAAGCTTTCCTGTGCAGCAAGACAACTGGTGAGACTCGGAAGATAGGGGTTCGAGTAAGGAACCTTTATCAATTGCATGTAGATGGATGCACAACAATGGCAGGAAAGGCAGAAGGATTGGTGAGTCAGGATGATGGCGAGTTGTGGCACATGAGATTGGGTTACCTTCACCATGGAGCCTTGAAGATACTGCAGCAGATCACTACAGGGCTTCCTAAAGGCACACTTGCGCAATCAGATCAGTGCAAGGGGTGTACTTTGGGGAAGTTTATCAAATCCACCTTTCACGAGAAGGGTAGTTGCGCCACGACGATCCTTGAGAGAATTCACACAGATGTGTGTGGACCTTTCTCAGTTGCTTCGAGAGAAAAACACAGGTATTATGTGATTTTTGTTGATGATTTCTCTCGTAAGTTCTAGATATTCTTCATGCAGAAGAAGAGTGAGACATATTCAAAGTTCTGTGAGTTCAACGCACTAGTCGAGAAGGAGTCAGGGAAGAAGGTGAAGGCTATTAGGAGCGATAATGGTGGTGAATACATCTCGGACGAGTTCAAGGATTTCTGCAAGGCAGAAGGGATTCGAAGAGAGCTCATAGACTCCCCATAACCCACAACAGAATGGGGTAGCTGAGCAGAAAGAACAGAATGATCGTGGGTGCTGCACGGGCGATGTTGCATGATCAGGGCCTACCCCTTCACTTGTGGGTGGAAGCATGCAATACAACAGTTTATGTGCAAAACCGTTGTCCTCATACGATACTTGGCATGAGTACACCTGAGGAGGCTTATTCTGGTAAGAAGCCTGATCTTTCTCATTTGAGGATTTTTGGTGTTAACGTTTACATGCATGTGACAAAGGATGCCAGGAAGAAGTTGGAGTCGACCGTAGAGGTTGGGATATTTGTGGGGTACACTGATACGCCCCACAACTATCGTGTGTATTTTCCAGACAGTGGTAAAACTGTTGTGCGACGGGATGTAAAATTTTAGGAGGAGAAAGCCATGAAGTGTTCACTTGAGAGGGAGCTACACTTGCATGTAGATGAGGAGCTATTAGTTCCTAAGAATGAGCTTCAGGATGTGGATCAGCCACGGAACGAGGTTCATGGAGTGGAAGAGACCACTCAAGCAGCGCCAACCATCAGAGGGCGAAAGCGCTTAACAGAAGCTGAGTGACTGGCTCAAGATGCAAAGAAAGTTGTAGGACCACCTATAGCCCAACGTAGACAGAAACTGTCACCTGATCGGTACACTGGATACATGGCTCTTATGAGCAAGTGTGTTGTGACTGAGCCATCCTCTTTTGAGGAAGTTGTGGAGGATCCCGCATGGGTAGATGCCATGGTGGAAGAGTATGATTCTATTGTCAAAAACAGTGCATGGGAGATTGTTCCTAGATTGGAAGGGAAATCAATAGTGGGTTCGAGATGGATCTACAAAGTTAAGCAGGAAGCTGACGGGAGTGTGGAGAAGTACAAGGCAAGATTTGTTGCCTGAGGCTTTTCATAGATAGAGGGGATCGATTATGAGGAGACATTTGCACCTGTCGCAAGGTATTCTTCCATACGGATGATTCTTGCTCTTTTAGTGCAGATGGGATGGCACATTCATCAAATGGATGTGAAGACTGTGTTCCTCAACGGAGTCATTGAGGAGGAGGTGTACATTGAGCAGCCCGAAGGCTTTGAGGTCTTCAGCAGCGAGTCGCATGTGTGCAGGCTCAAGAGAGCGTTGTATGGGTTGAAGCAAGCACCACGTGCTTGGCACACACGGATAGACAAATATTTCACCGGACTTGGATTCTCCATGAGCGAGGCAGATCCTAACCTATACCAGATTATGGTGGAGGGTAATTTGCTTATCATTGTACTGTATGTAGATGATTTGATTCTAACGGGTGATGAGCTATTGATACTTTCATGCAAGGATGATCTTGCTAAGGAGTTTGAGATGAAGGACTTGGACCTCCTTCACTATTTCCTAAGATTGGAAATATGGTAGTGCAATGGTGGACTGATTGTTTCTCAGGGTAAGTATGCTCGGGAGATATTGGAGAAGTTCAACATGCATGGCTACAAGCCTTTTGATACTCCTCATCCTGGAGGTTGGAGGAAGGAGGATGCCACTTCGGGAGAAGAAGTGGATGCCACTATTTATCGACAATTGGTGGGGTCGCTGATGTATTTGGTCAATACACAACTCGATATATGCTATGCAGTTAACCAGCTTTCACAAGCTATGGTTAAGCCTACCAAGCTCTTCTGGAAGGCGGGAAAGCATGTATTGTGCTATTTCAGAGGCACATCGGGATATGGATCTTGGTACAGATAGGAGGATGCAGATTAGGCAGGGAGTTCAATGGATGACATCAGGTACCATCATATCAGAGATTGTGTGCAGCGGAGGATCATGTTACTTTCATACATTCCAACGGAGGATCAGGATGCTGATATTCTGACGAAGGCACTCACCAGGAGCAAATTCGAATACCACCGAGGCAGGATAGGGGTTTCTGATAATCCATATCTTTTCGAGAGGGGGTGTTGAGATTGCAACAAGATGATGGAGCTTAGTGAAAAGAGTCGCCTTCACTAAGTGGGCCCGCAGGCAAATTATGGCGCAAAGTCTATTTTTAGACTATGTCTATTTTTAGACATGTGGATCATGTCTATGAGTTGCAGGATGCTGTTTATGGATGATTGGTCAAGTTGGCAAAAATAGATGGAATTCTATTTTTAGACAACAACGGTGACACTATCAAGTCTAATTATAGAGCAGTGAAATATTATTAGCTTATAATAATATTTAGACTGTAAACTTTATCTTATTCTCTTGGAGCACTTCAGTTTGAGCTACAGATGTGGCACATGCATCTATCAGAAGGAAATACGTTTTCTTTGTGGGTCAGTTGAGTTGTTGCATGCATGACTTCAGTTAGAACTCAATCAGTTGAGTTTGGTGGAGTTGATGGAGTTGTGTTCAGTTTGACTTGGTTAAAATAGTTGTAATTAGTCTAACTGCAAATAGACTAATGATGAGTTGTTAAACTAATTATTAACTCATAATGCAACTAAAGAATACATCAGTTAACTCAGTTGCATGTCAGTGCATGTTCAGTTCAGCAGGGACAGGTGTTAGAGGATCAGATTACTATCAGTTGTGACTATAGTTGTGCATGAGGATTTGCACAATCAATGAGATTGAGTTACGCCAATGAGAATTGGCCAATACCAAGTGATTATAGCCTCTGCTCATGTGATTCCCAGTGTGAGTGATTCTTTTGAGGTAAATACGAGTTTGGTTCAACCATTCTCATTCATTCTTGAGCAGGTTTTGAGCAGTGGAGGCAGGCAAGCAGTGGAATAGATTTGGAGATCAGATCTGAGCTGTATTGTGTGTAACAGGTGGAGATAGTGCTGGATACTTGTGACAAGTATTGACTATTGTAATGTTACATGTTCTCAATCATTAATATACAGATAGTGTGAGGTTTTCAGCTGTAAGCTTTCCCCGGGTTACATATTGTGTTAATGTGTGCATGCTCTTGATGTTTTATTGTTATTGATGCTGCTATATTGATGATCAACGTAGAGGAGCTTATGTATTGTGTATGTATTCCACAATAGTACGTGATCAGGATAATCTCCATTGAATATGTGTTTATTATTCAAAATTTCTACATACTCAAGCAAAATGCGGAGATGTCCGCACTATCTATGAAGACAAAGTGTAGTCCCCAAAAAACTTCAAAAACAAAAACAAAAAAAAAATACTTCAAGATTTTTGAAAGCTACCCAAGCAAGTATACATCAATCAAAAACAAAAAAAAACAATTTTCTCAAGTCAAAACAAAGGAAAACCAAAAATCAAATAACATCCCCAGTATGGTCACCAATTTGTTGGCCGGATAAATCAATCTCGCGGACAAGACTGATCTCCCTATTATCAAAAGATAGTCTAGCAACAAACAGACAAACAAATCTATCTTTCTTTAGACATATGTGATTTATAAGTAAATACTACAAAGGTGTTAAGATCCTACCTTAGATCCAGTGCTTGTTCGTAGTAGTCAGCCTCCAGTCGTTCGAAAGAGTTATCTTTGAAGACCTGCAATCACAAACAAGAAAACATTAAATAGCACCTGCATAGCAAATATTATAAATCATGCCTATTATGGTGATCAAGGAATCCATAAAATAAACAATGAATTAACAACTTATTGAGAAAAACAAATACATTTGTATTAACTTTGAATAGTAGAAAAACTTTACAACCTTTTATCCTTGATGTTGAACAGGTTCTTCCTGGGGTCCGAAATAGGAATTTCCCTTTACTTTGAAAAGTCTTGCACTCTTCCAAATGAGATACATAGAGGTATGTAATCTCTCCTCATAAAAACTCAACTAAAGAAGACTAAGTTCCAACAACATTTTACCTCAAAAAATACTAAGCTTCTCCCTCCAACCAGTTAACCAGCTCAATGCTTCTTTTTATAGTGCAGAGGAGGAGGTTACAACTCCACCTATGAAGGGATAGAATCCTCCTTCAAAGGAATAAGCTCCTCACATCAAGGGGTTAGCTCCTTAAGGTATGGGTTACATGAACTTTAAAAGAGAAAACTTTCCACCTCAAGATTCCTTCAAGAAGCTTCTACAAATAACTAAAAGTGAGTTTTTCAGAGTGTACTCATTACTTTTTAACTTTTACAGGGGTCCGCACCGTTAACACAGAGACAGTGCGGTCAGGTGTGCCGGAGACATGACCATTAGGTGCGGGACCGCAGGTAAGACAAAGAGAAAGTGCAAAACCAGAGTTTTTAAAACTTTTGAAAGCTTTTATCTTATTTTCAAGACTTGATATGAGGAACTGATGTTTTAGACTTGTAGAGGAGGAAAGTAAGAGTGGTAATGAACTCATACAGATAGCAGAATGTCAAGGTGACAATTTTCAATGCAAAAATATGTAACGATGAGAATTATACGAGAGATTTTCCACATCGAGCTGAGGTTGCAATTTTTTTAAAGGCTTCAAGTACCTCAGTGGTGTTGACTAATCCGTTTCCGAACCTAGAAACTAATCTGGTTGCTATCGATAATGCTTCCACATCCTAGGTGCTTATGCTATCCATCTCAAAAAAGCAAAATGATGCTTTGATATCAACAAGGAACAAACATTACGAGAATCCATCGTCGTCAAACAACCAGGCTACAGATCAACCTAGTGATTCGACAACGACTTCGCAAGAAGTTGTTCCACCCATGATTCCTAAATTAATCATAAAGCCGCCAAAGGGAGTCGTACATAAATCGACATTTAATCCTCATGCTCGTGCTGCTCAGAATTATAATATAGTGGAGGATTTGGCTCAATCACCATCCACTATGTTGACACTTGAGGTATTGCAAAATTGTCCCTCCCAAAAGCAGTCTTTGTTATCAGCAATAGGTGGGATTGATCCAGTTGATTCAAATCTGGTGGCTTTTGATCATAAAGGATATACACCTCAATTACCAGCCCAACTCGCTTTTCTTATACAGGTAAAAGCCCTCATTAAAAATGTTCATCGAACAATCATTGATGAGGGGGCATCTATCTGTATTATGTCAATGATTTGTTGGAAAACTTTGGGTTCACCACCCTTGTCATGATCATCAACGAAATTAAAAGCATTCGATAGAAGAAAATACACTTTGGATGTGATTTTAAGTAACATGCAAGTTGAACTGGGGGGCAAAACAGTAGAGATTGAAGTCAAGGTCATTGATGGAAACCTTAATTACAATATCTTACTGGGAAGGCCCTGGATTTATGCCATGGCTGCTGTTGTGTCTACATATTTTAGAAAGATTGCATTTCCCTTCCAAGGCGGAATAACAATCGTTGACCAACTAACCTTTCTCCCTAACAGTTCACAAGCTAATGGAAGCATTCCATTGATCCATGGAAGTTCTTAATCGCTTCAGAATGTTGGAGTAGGTCTCCTAAAAGACCCTTCCTTAATGGGTACTTTTGCCACCCCACCTCCATCTGTTCTTGCAGAAGTGGCCACAGTGGAAACCTGTCATATGATATCTTCTACATCATCTGAGATAAAGAAGAACTTCGACCATTTTGATAGTGCAGATCACCATGAGGTGTTGCCACCAAGCCCCATAGAATCTTTGTTGCAATCAATTTTCCGGGCCTGGGCGGCAAACTCGAATCAACACTCAACGAGTGTTTGGATAGATAGGTCTTTAGAGTATGGTACCTCTTCCGATCCTTGGTCTCGTATACAATCTATAGATGAAGGAATCATCCAAACAATGATGATAGGAGAGATGTTGTGGGCAGATTACCACCATCATTCCCACCTTCAAGATAATAGTGAAGATTATTCAAGCGACCTTAATCATCCTTCAATTTTTGATTTTTTATTAAATACTGTAGATATGGTAGATTCCAAGTGAAATCTGTCCAACATTGAAGAAACTATCGCCATTAATATTTCGACCAAACCTAATGTTGTAGAAAATATTCACATTGGCAAATCTTGTTCTCCATCAGAACTAGAGATTTATTGCGCTCTCTTTCGCGAATTCAGAGATGTCTTTGCATGGTCATATGAAGAAATGCTAGGCATTGACTCGAGAATTGTTAAACATGAAATCAAGATGCATCCACATGTCAAACCAGTACGAAAATGGCTTCAACCTGTCCATCTGAATAAATCCGCTACCATTAAAGCAGGAGTTGAAAAACTCTTGCATGCTGGTTTCATTTACCCTGTTCCTCTCACTGATTGGGTATGGAATATTGTAATGAAAAAACAAGGAATGATTAGAGTGTGCGTTGATTATAGGGATGTAAATCAAGCGTTTCCAAAGGAAAACTATCCTACACCCTTTATCGACCAGATTATTGATGAATGTGCCAGATGGGAAATATTTTCATTCATGGATAGATTTTTCGGATACAATAAAATTAATATCCACCCACAGGACCAGTCAAAAACTGCATTTATATGTCCATGGGGTACATTCGCATATTGTAAATTACCATTCAGTCTGAAGAACACAAGGACGAATTTTCAGAGGGAAATGAATTATGCCTTCCATGACATCAAACACATCGTTCAACCGTATCTCGACGATCTATTGGCTCATTCGCGAAAGCGAAATGATCATCCGCAACATTTGAGAGCCATACTTCTATGTTGTCGACACTATAAGATACGACTCAATCCGCATAAATGTGTGTTTTGTGTTGGTTCTAGTTGATTACTTGGTTTTGTAGTTCTAAGGATGGAATTTGACTTGACTCATTTAAGGTTCAGGCAATCCTTGACATGCCTCCACATTCAAATTTTCTTCAGATTCAGAGACTCCAAGGGAAAGCTAACTTTCTGAGGAGGTTCATTCCACATTAAGCTAAAATTGGTAAAGGTTATACATGTCTTTTGAAAAAAGGAGTACCCTTCAACTAGGATCAGGTTGCACAAGCTTCCTTTGATGCTTTAAAAGATTCCCTGATAAAAGCATCATTAATGTACACTCCTAACTATCAAAAATACTTTAACCTGTATCTCACCTCTACAGATACAACCATTGCCATGGTTTTAGTGCAAGAAGATAATGGAATTGAGCATCCTATATATTATTTAAGTCACAATCTTAATGATACAAAAAACAAGTACTCTTATGTTGAAAAGTTGGCTTCAGCAGCCGTTCAAGCGGTACAGAGATTTCGACACTATGTTCTCTTTCGCAAAACTACCATTGTGTCAGATTGCAACCCTATGACCTACATTCTATCGCTTCAATTACTAGGGGGCAAATATTCCAAATGGATAGCCATTTTGCAGGATTTTGATATGGAATTCACCAAATCCAAATCAAACAAGTCTCTTGTCTTTCGGAGTTACTTTGTGACCTTCCCTCATCATCCAATGATTTAACATCCAAAGCATCAATCATGGATGAGACTCTGTTTCTGATATCGTCAAGTAATCCGTGGTATGGAGATATACTGGTCTATCTCCAAACCCAAACTTGTAGGCCTAACACCACTCACTCTGAACAACGACATACTCGATACCAAGCCAAGGACTATCTGATCATTAGTGATACACTTTAACATCGTGGTGTCGATACAGTTCTACGAAGGTGCCTCACGCATGAGGAGGCCGAATTTTTTTTGAATGATTGTCATTCAGGTGCTTGTGGGGGGCATCTATCTGGTTACGGTACTGCACAAAAAATCTTACAAGCTGGTTACTTTTGGCCAACCATATTCAAAGATTGCATAATTGTAGTCAGAAGTTGCCATGCTTGTCAGACTTTTGATCGCAAAACTAGATTATCACTTGCACCACTGCACCTAGTTGTTGCTGTTGGGCCATTAGCTAAATGGGGAATTGATTTCATGACATGTAACCCCACCTCATCCGGGGGGCATAGGTATATTATAGTCGCAGTCGACTATTTTACAAAATGGGCCGAGGCGATGTGTACATTAAACAACAGCGGTGAAATGACCGCTCTTTTCTTTTTCAATCATGTAGTTTCTAGATTTGGTGTATCACAAGCTATAGTCACAAATCATGGGTCGCATTTTTGCAATCACATGATGATTGAATTGATTGCCAAATTAGGACTTTCCCATGACAATTCTACTCCATATTATCCGCAGGCTAACGGACAAGTTGAGGCTATCAACAAAGTCCTTAAGCGCATGCTGCAGAGAATGATTGGAGTCCACAAACGGAATTTGCATTTAATCTTGTACGAGCTCTGTGGGCATATAGGACTTCGGTGAGAAATGCGACCGGATTTACGCCCTTTCAGTTGGTGTATGGTATAAAAGCTATCATACCAATTCAGTGCGAAATCTCATCCCTCAAGCTTGCAATTGATCTGCTTCATGAAACTTTTGAAGAAGAGGCACGTTTCTTGGAACTAATCCATCTAGATGAAACCTGTCGTGATGTCGTGTTGGCTAATGAAGCACATAAGAAACACGTCAAGGTGCAATATGACAAAAATGTCAAGCCTCGTGTCTTCTCAGAAGGTGACCTGGTCTTGCTTTATGATCAGGACTCTGACAAATTAGGAGCAGGTAAATTCAGACCATTAGGGATGGGCCCCTACATTTTTAAATGAATATTGACAAAAGGAGCCTACGAGCTGGTTAATTATGATGGGATTCCACTGTCGCAGCCCCAGAATGGGTTGTATCTTAAACGTGACTATGCTTGATTAAGTATAGTAAACTCATTGTACATATGCTTTTGTTGCATTCTTGTTTTCTTTTAGAGTTGTCATTTTGGTTAGGTAATCCACTTCATAGTTGTTGTAGATGTCATAGTTTTTGGAACCATTTATTAGGTATGTCGACGAAACTAGTCGTACTATGCAAAACCTATCTTCTGCAGCCTGGGCCATTTTCGCTCCAAGCGATGAGTTAGTGAGTTTCAGGGGGATATGTATTGGTTGATCGAAGAACAACATCGCTGAGTATAGAGTGTTGATTGAACTTCTCCCTGATTCCATTTCACGTGGCATACGTCGAATCGTTTTCAGGCTAGATTCACAACTTGTCATTCTACAGGTTAATGGTGTTTATTCCGTTCGAAACCTAACTATTTATCACATGTTCCTAAGGGTCAGGATTTTGGAAAGACATTTTGATTCCATTCAACATCAACACATTTCCATAAACTTAAACACATTGACTGATTCATTAGCAAACTATGTGTTAAATAGACATTTGTAGCATTTGTAAAGAAGTCATTGGATGACTAACCATTGATAAATGTCATTAACCGATGCGAGAAAAACTCACCATTAATGTCAATGAGTGCCAAGGTACCCAAGTATATCTTGCGAAGTGCGAATAAATGAGCTGATGTTGAGCCACTTGCAAGATCCAACAAACAAGGGACATTAATGTATTCCCATTATTCGTTGGCAAGAAGACTTGCCATTAAGACATGCAAGCCTCAAGGTATTAATAATGACTCTAGTCTTTATTTCATATAAGGTGTTGAGGTCGATGGGTCAAGACTTGTTGAAAGGTGGGCCTTAAGAAATCCCACATCAGTCAAAGCGAGTTCGTACAAAATGATTGTTAGGACTATAGATACAAGATGTTATGGTCAAACAGTTTTTATGGCAAGGAAAACAAGGCAATGTAGAGAGATGGTTTATTTATGAGGGAAAATGATGAACTGAAAAGAAGGCAAAAATGTATGCGACTCAGAAAAGTAGACATGTATGAAGTCATGATGGATAAGGCAATGAATTAGTGGACTTTAACATGAATGATTAATGAGGCTTTGAAGGAGAAGTGTGGGTAATATATCATGACACAAAAGATTTTTGTCTATCGAAAAATATCCAGACATATGTAATTAACTCCTTCAAACTTTCAATAATGAATTTGATTTCGAGAGATCACATCTGCATGGACTTGGATCGTTGCGCACCTGTAAAAGCTCAGTATAGATCCTGCATGAAAACTGTGAGAGTTTTTCGAAGGACATAAAATGCAAGTATAAATGATGACAACAAAATAAAATAAAATTTACTTGTTGTCTTTGCGCGCAAGTTCCTTTGAAGTAACTCCAAGAAAACAAGTTAGTATAATTTGTTTTCAAGAGTTATAAAGTGTCTATTTGCAAAATCCCAATTTTTCCCCTTTTAGATTTTTTCCCTTTATTTTGGTTTTTATTTTAAATTTATTTTTGTTTGTTTTGATTTTATTTATTTTTTATTATTATTGTTTTGATTTTTTTTAAAACTAAAACTAAAATTAATTTTGTATCCACAAAAATAATTTTTTTTTTCCCCACCGATCAAGTAATACAGAGTTAGCATGTGCCAATTTTTCCTTGCACATTCACAATTTTTTTTGGAAGTATGTTATATATTTGAATTCATTGCTCTCGTTATTACAAAATCCTAGAAAGAATGGATTAACAAAATCTGGGTAGTTGCGTCACTCTAAGAACTTGTTGAGCCCAACAAGAGTGGCCATTCCATATTCATCCTGGCCACTCTTTGTTGCAACTATATCGTCACCATGGCAGTTATCAATACACAATATGAACAAGAATCTGGATCAATTCCATCGGTGTTTGGTCACTCAAGTGGTGTATGTATTCTGAAAGCAATGATTTCATAATGGTCAGATCTTGTACCTTTCCTTCATTCTTTGTAAGCAGCGTATTTCTGAACTTTCTTCCTACAAAAAAAGATCAGGGAAACCAGATCTTCTCCTCGGCAGCTTGTCTGTTCATTAAATTCTAAATTCGTTTTCCAAGTAATCTGGGAAATAAGACTTCAAAGAACCCTGAAAATCTCTCAAATGGTTATGAATTTGATAAAATTACTCATAAAGAACACAATTCACGGGAAGAAAACCCATATTATTTTTTTTAAATTCGCTTCCATTTGGTCATAAAATGAGTTTTAAAATGATGGGTCAAAACTGCTGCGTTTTTGGCCTCTGCTCAGATAACTTCGAACAGGGGCACAAGAACCGCACAGGCTTGTTTGGTTTCTGCTATGTTTTGACTTCTGTGTGTGACAACACTGTTAATAACCCATTAAATTGAAAGATGAGTGGAATTTTTTTCATTTAAAAAATATGCGTTCAACTGGAATCCAATGCTAGATTCTTAGTAATATTCTAATAGCAGCTTACCTTCAAGTGACAGATCCAATTCCACGTGCATAGTCCCCTAGCAAAGATCCAAATCCGGTGGCAAAATCTAGTGAAGTGCAAAATACAGATTCATATATATATATATCCAGATTGAGAGCCATAGTCTGCGGTTCCTGAAGGTGATGTTAAATCATTGGCAAGTGTTCAAAGAAATAATGTTTCAAGATGAGTAGGTGTTTCTAAAAATGATTGATGCAGAGGTTAAGGCACAGTCAAAGATCCAGTTGATCAAGTAAAAGCTGGCGTAGTTGGAGAAGCAGCTGCACAAGTAGTAGATGCAGTAGGTCGAGTAGGAGATTCAATGTTAAAAACAGATCCACTAGCGCTCTCTTTCATGACTATTTTTCTCCTCATACGACTCCTCCATTCTCCAAATAGAAATGAAAGGTGCACTGGCAACCCCCACGAGAGCTTGATATTTTTCATTATAGTTTATTGACAAAAGTGGGAAGATATATTGTTGAAGTGCAGGAAAACCCTTTGACGTAAAATTAATAAGCAGAACAGCACAGTCAACCTACTCGAACAATGCATCAAGGTTTTTCAAAAATCACTACGCTTTATGACTAAAATCCTCCTTTCCACATAATGTCATATTCATGTGTAGCTTTGCTATCCATCCACCATCGTATGGGCTTCTATAAACCAAACCAAGAGAACTATTAAGCCTAGCATTAATTGGGAAAAATACATCACTGGTTTATTTCACACTTTCTTCAATTTCTTTTTAAAAGATGAGTGCCCCTTTTGAAACAGTAGGTAGTTAGACAAACACAGCATCTCCCAAATGCCCCTGAGCATAGTCAGAGATTTCAATAACAACAAGAGGCCCATCAACTTTGACCCACTTCACGGGAATCCGTATATTTAAAGTCTTTGACAACAGTTGCAAAACCTCAAGAATAAGATAAAGGAGATCCCAAAGGCATCCTAGATTCGATGCAAATACTTTTCATATTGAGAGGAGATGCAGCAGCTCTTGAAGCCCGCCATGCCACCTATCATGGCTCCACGATTATGAATTCATGAGGAATCCTATACTCGAGTAGATAAGGAATAGATCCGCAGTATCGGGTGAATATTTCAAATTAAAATATCTTTTTTAAATTTCGAATTGTGAATTTTAATGAGCCTGACTTTCCACATAGTCAGATGGATTTTGAGGATTTTGCTCCCAACTAAACTTAGCAGAGAGGAATGTTTTATTTATTGAACAGAGTTTTTTTAATGGTAATGTCTTCTATGATGCCTTTGCTGCTAATCTTTTAATCTTTTAGCTGTATATTCAACAGAGAACCCAATCGTCCAATGTTAAGATGGCTTCCTTCATATGACACAAGTCCTGTCTCCGAACTAAAGGTGTTTTGGGTTGTAGCGGGGTGTAAAATCAACGCCATAAAATCTCCAGCACCCAGAATTGGGGTTCCTCTGCAACACTCCAAACTCCGAATCAGAAGCTCTCCATGACGTCCTTCCACGCTCACACGACATATTCATAAAATGTTTCTTTATTGGCGTGTTTTGTTTTGGTTTTTACAGCTTGATTCCAAGCCGAAGGCCAAACAACTAGATTGGAAACCTGGTGAATGTTGGTTTATGAATGAATAAGAAAAAAATTGAACTTCAGACAGCATGACACATGCTCATCTGATGGGTCGCGATAACGCGAAAAGCTGGCCATCACTGGTACACTGCCTCTTCACTTGTCCAACCGTCCAGTCTTTTTTCCCATTTGACATTTCCCCGCACTATCGGCCGATGATCTCACCTCAACGTACCTTAACACGTTCCATAATTTGCAATAGTCTTATGTTTTGTTTTTTTTTTAACGTGATTTTTTATTGTTTTGTTA
>APFE031486934.1:0-14743 GCA_000404065.3 Pinus taeda
ATGACGAAAAGCTCAGGCATGCATCCATGAAAATGGAAGGAGAAGCATATAACTGGTATATGTGGTGGAAAAAGACAACACACGTCATTAGCTGGAGAAAATTTAAAGATGCATTTTTCAAAAGATTCCAAGGTGTAAAGGAAGAAGAATTCTTTTCAAAACTCATCAAATTACGACAAAAAGGAAGTGTGGATGAATATACTCAAGAATGGGAGACTTTAGTAACACGAGTACCTGGGTTATCAAAATCTCGTTTGATTCAATCATACGTCTCAGGACTTAAATCCCATTTACAAGCAGAAATTGAGATGCATGACATTACATCTATAGAAGAAGCAAGACGAAAAGCAAAAACAGCGGAAAAGAAATCCGAACCAATATTTTGGTCAACAATGGAAAAAGCTTATGCAAGACGAAGGATACCCCAGTATGTGGACTCAAATAATACAAGATATGTTCCACCATATCGTCGTGAAGATGAAAAATCTAATGTGGAAATGCAAAGGATAAAAGAGGGTAAATGTAAACGTTGTGGTGAGAAATGGGACCCCAAACATAGATGTGCTAAAGGAAAAGAGCCAAAGAACCTATATAATTGTGAAGCAACCAATGATTCAAACAGTGAAGATTATGACATAGAAGAAACAGAAGACGCCCTAGAATTCTCACCAGACTTAGATGATGGAAGTACTCCGCAAGTGTCATTATCAGCCATGACAGGTATATCACAACCTCAGACCTTAAAATTAAAAGGACACATAAAGAAGAACAACGTAGTGGTTCTCATCGACTCTGGAAGCACACACAATTTTATAGATGCGATTGTGGCCAAGAAACTCAATATCTTTTCATTTCCCTTGCCAAACATGAAAGTGATGATAGCTAATGGTAAGAAGATTGAAAAGGTAGGGAAATGACATAAAGTCAATTTGCAGATTCAAGACTTTAAATTAGAATCTCCGTTCTTCACGGTACCATTAGGAGGAGTAGATGTAGTTTTAGGCATCCAATGGCTACGAACTTTAGGTACTTATGCCGCCAACCATCAATTACAATTTATAAAATTCAAATGGGGCGGTCAGAAGTACAAACTACATGGATTCCAAGCACCAGAAAATCATGTTGTATTATCATCTCAGATGATGAAGCTGAGTCGAAAAAGAGAACCTACTTATGCAGTACAATGTCATCAATTAGAAATGTTATCTGCAAATATGACCAAAGAAGAGTCACTAGAGATGCAAGATCTAATTCAGAAGCATGGAAAAGTATTTCAAGACCGACCTATGAAAAAGCCATACCGATATCCACATCTCCAAAAAACGGAAATTGAGAGATTAATCCAAGAACTTTTACAGTGTGCGACCTTGATCATTTTGGAATATATAATCAAGTGGAAAGACTTACCGAAGAAGACGCTTCGTGGGAGAATGAAGCATTTTGTCAACAACATCCGTCGTTGCGCATGCTTTGAGGACAAAGCATTCTTTCGAGAGGAAGGCAATGTTATGTAAAAAATTAGTTAATTTTAGGTTTAGTTAGATGAAAGGGCACGATCATAAGATCATGCCCTTTCCCAAAAGGTGCCTATGGCGGTATATAAGCCAGGCAACCGCAATTGTAATCTTATCTATCTGTAATTCATTTATTAATAAAAGTATTTTTATATATATATTTCTGTTATCCGGAAATTTTCCGCTTCACAATGACAGAGGAAGATCGATTTTATCTACAGACGCCGAGTTTCCCAGCAATGGTACGAATTGACTGAGGAGGCCGAGTTGTCGGATGAAGAACGAATTTCCCAGAGAAAGTTGATTTGCAAGAGAAATCGATTTTGCTAGTAGAGGTCAATTTTCCAGAGGAAGTTGTGATATTCTACCGTGGAGCGTGAGTTGTCAAAGGTAGAGTTCTCTGCCATGGCCACACGTGTGGATCAATTCAGGGTTCCAAAGGAGGGCCGAATTGATTTTTAGAGGTCGAATTGCTTCCAAGGGGTCAGATCATCTAGCAGAAGTGAAAAACAAAAAAAAAAAACAAAAAAAAAAAAAAAAATTGCCGAAGCGTTGCTAGTTTTACGGCAAACAGTGTAGGTAATTTCAATTACAGAATTGATGAAGAATAATAAAACCCTCATCTTCAAAACTGGAACTGGTTTTCCCCACGGGTTTTTCCAAGGACAGTTTGTCCAAAAATATCAGTGTCTATTATTTTGTGTGTGCCATATTTTCTCAATTCCTGTGATTTAATTTTGGTGAAGTTGCAGTAGTGTTTTATTCAATATTTTACATATATAATTTACAAAAGGCGAATAATCTTTTAAAGATAGATGAATAATAACCACATTAACTGCAACAGTTTTAAAATTTTCACAAACTTATACTGGTAAGGAACCATTCGGCGTCAAACTGATTGAAATTTGGACAAAGTTAATGCTATAAAAAGTTGGCACTGATACTCTGCCAACGAACATTTTTGCATCCATGTATAGGCATTCCATTCCTAAATAGATAATAGATCTCATTCTGTTAATTTCTTTTAACCAAACGGCTAATTGTCAGTTTTTCTCCCGTATTCCTTTTCTAGGCATTTATCCATCGATTTTAAGCATATAAGTTGAGAACAATCATCTTATAGCTACTGTCTGGATATTTTGTTAGACTGTAAAAAACGTAACGTGTACAGGATCAGATGACACAACCAATTAAACAATTTAGACATAAGATGATTAGAAATAAGTATGTATTTAATTTTCTAACAGCGTACCAAAAATTGCCCTGGACATGAGCACTCGCTTCCAAGTTCCTTAATAAAGTGTTCCAAGGGCTAAACTGGATGGCATGGTTTATAATTAGATATATCGCAGGAGTCTTGTATAGAGATGAGTAGATTTGTGAATTTTTATAGGGTGAAAAGCAAGGCATCTTTTCCACAGTAATACTCCCTGGCATGGAATTTGTCTACAGAGAAGTGACAAAGATGTTACAAGCCTCGAGAACATCACTTGCTTTGGATCCACTTGGTAAAGATTGTGTTTTAGGAAAATATAATCTCCAATCTCCAGTCATCAATCCTCATCAATCTCAGTGCAATCAGCTACTATTTGAACTTGTGTAGAACGCTTTCCTCGCAAACGTAATTCGTCTATTTCTATCCTCAGAAGAGGATCGCAAATAAGGGTTTCAGCAGTGAGCATTTTTGGACAACCTGAAAAACGAATTTAAGAACCAATGAGACAATGTGTGCACTATCAAAGAAAGCCATAGAAAGAACTGTTCAAAAGAGAATAATCAATACCTGCAGCAGCACATTTGCAGGCACGTTTCCTTGCATTCATCCTGATATGATGCATAACTGCCTGCTTTTCATATATATGCTTGCACTCCGTGCTGCATTTCGCTGACAATTTTTAGAAATAATCCCTTCTGTATGATATTATAGTTCATAATAAGATGGAGCATTCAACAGCCAAGTCAAGCTAATCATTTCAAAAGAAACAAGTCATATCCAACCATTTCGGAGAAAACAAAATGTAAATATCACATGGCCTAGCAGAATAAACGATGAAATCCATTGCCAAAATAATCTTATACTGTGGCACATAGCTTATATTGCACTAAAAGTAATTTACAGCCACATCAAGCATTGTTGCAGCTTTCCAGCCTCTATTCAAAAGATTGAACTATGCTGGCAGCCGGATAAATCCAGAAACACTTGACTGCTTACCGCGTTCATCTCAGTGACAACTTGAAGGTACCCTACCCTCTCAAGAAGGGTCAAAATTCCATTTCAACAAATCCCATTAATGTCACCAAAAGCCTGGAACTGTTTTTCACACAGGGATCTTTATAAATGTTTAGAGGGCAATCCACCCAGTCCCAGATTCTGGAAATGTTATACAATTTTCATATTGACCTCATTTTTTATTGGGTTAAAAAGTTTACTGAGGTTAACACATAATTCCATAGATTTTGGCAAGCAGCTTTAAGCTTTAATACTTGCAGTAGCATAGAAGAAACAACATTATGCCTAAACAAGACTTAAATATATAGGAGAAAGGAGAAACAATCACAACGTTATACACTGAACGCGGGAATTATCATGAAAGCTCTTTATTCAAGTTACCGTATATACAATATATACATGTGATCAACAGAAATAAAGGTGACCCACAGTATATAACTTTCACAACTTGTGATGATCGTTCATAACAAAAAAGAGAACTCTTTATACAGAGAAAGGATATCATTGTATTCACAATGGTTGGAGAACAACCACTCACTCAACTAATCCAAGCTTCCTAATGGGAAGCCCTGATCCAAAATGTATCTGAATAAACAAATGGTTCTAAGACTCGGTACTTAGTGTAATTCGACAATTAATGAAGGTTAGATAAAACATAACGGACAATGCAAATGTTAAAAATTAAATGCGACAAAGGAGAGGAAAAACAAAGAATTAAATGAAAAAGAAAAGCAGGAATAAGAGAAAAAGAGAAGAATGATCAATCTCTTGGCCTTCCCATTGCCCTAGCTTTCCTATTTCTTCTTGTAGTTAGTCTCTCAAAGGGTTTTTTGCTGGCCAAAGAGAAGTAAGGATGCACATAGAGCCATTAGCTATAATGTAACCAGAGATATGCCAAAATAAGAACTGAGCAACCATTCAAAGTTAATTTTCCTATTTGGGTTTCCAAGGTAATCTCCGAGTTCATGTTGATTGATCACTGTATCTATTTTACATATTACCAATTGTACACTTTGGCAATTCCATTTGGTTTATTTGATTTAGTATCACATTGAATTAATAGGTTTTTTAATTGTGAGCATCAATGTGGTAGAAGCCACCTAATTTTCCAGCACATGAGTCAAATGGAATGTAGCCTGTTAATCTTGTAATTCCATATATATAACATGAATTTATTCAGCATGAATATGCTATCATGCTGGAATCCCATATCTGTCCAACGAGTGGTTCATTACAACAGTTAGAAGACTCAGGCCATCCATCTCTTGTCCAAGGCAGATCGAAGCCGAAATAGTAGAGCTGTTATTCCATATCTGGTCGATTTCTAATTCTAACTCATTGAATTTAGCAACCAATTCGTTTTCAACCCATTGGCCATGTTTTATATAATATAAGCTGCATAATGTGTATTCTACCTCCAATTTACGAATCGACCTCTTAGTGTTCCAATTAAAAGATTGCCTATGGTAAGTCGTGCAGGGAACAGTGTTTCAGCTGGAATGATTTCATTATATCTCTCTGAAGGCCAAGTGGTCAAGAGAACACTCCGTTAGTATTTCCAACAGCCATACGCTTGCAATTAAGAGATCTTAAAGCTTTATAAGATGGCACGCTGTTGAAAAGTCGACAGTAATTAAATATGCTGGCTGGACATTGCATTTATATATGGGTGGCCATGTTAAGCTCACGTGGTCTTGGAGGAAAGCATTTTCTGCTCTGTATTAATGCTGGCATGATTTAGATTTTATAGGAGTGTTCCAACATCAATTGTCAGTCCTCACTTGTATATATTTATCACTTATATTCATGCCAATGCTGGGTAACTTTGGCTTTGAAGGAAATAGTTCTATGCCGTTTTATTGCTTAAGCATGACATTTTATCTGCTGTTGGTTTGACATGTTTAATGCTTGAGAAATATTTCTCAAGTGTTGCTTGTCTTCATGTCTGTTGGAGGAAAACCACGTCAGGCATGGAATGCTGCATTGTGATGTTGGTAATTACTGGTGTGGAAATGTGAATGCTGGACTGAGCGCTCCACAGACACAGCTTGTTATTATTTAATTGGCAGAGTAAACCTACAGATTTACAGGGGTGCCAGGTTTTGTTGGAACACAACTAACAACCAACTTCCAATACACATTTGGTATCATTTCAAAGTTATCATCAAGTAATTTTTCACATTAAGGTACAAGGATGTAATGTTGACTTAGCAGCTACAATTCCGACAGAGCATGGGCAAATCTCCAACAATTCATTGAGGACTCGATGTAATGGATCACAAAGCACGGATCAGCTACGGTATAGGCATCTTGAGAATGAATGTCACACCTTGTAGGCCAAAAGGCCAAGGCTCTCTTTGTTGAACATCAAGTGATTTGGCATTGAGAAACAACAGGAACCCAAATTCCATGATCCCAGCCCCTCCAATCCTTCATCAATCATCATGGATAAGGCCTATACTAATCTAAAGAAAGAAGCTCTCTTTGCTCACACTTTCCAGACTGGGCAAAAATGTGGACAATTGTTCATGGGAGAATAGCAAAAAAAACCCTAGTTCCTCAACAACTAATCAACTCGCTCCAGCTCCCTACCACATTGCATCGCAACCACATTATATTGGACAAGTGAAGAAAGCAAAATCGACACACCTATCACCCATATGTTTCTATCACCTTTTTTTATTGGACATATAGATGATGGTAATGTGACACCCTTGGTTGTGACCTGCTTCTTGCAAGCCCTATCAGTTTGATAAACAGGCACAACGTGATGGGTTTTCTAGCACCTACATGTTTCACAAGGATAATAAAAGCTACTAGCTTACCTCTTCTCCCCATCAATATACATGACAAGCTATTAAGCAAGTCAAACCCTACAAATTCAAAACTTCTTGTTATACTCCAGTGCTCACGCATCCAACCTACTTATTCACCCACAGACAGCTTGCACAACTAGAGGGTTAAGATACAGCAAAATTCCATCATGTTGGGCCCATTATAGGTGCATCCAATTCTTCAGATGGATTTGAGCTTGCTACAGAGAGTTTAATTGGATTCTGAGAAACTGCTATTTTTAGCAATTTGCGTTTTATCAGGAACCAAAGTTCTGGGGGCCCACGTGTCAGATATTTTTACACATTCTTGATCCTCACCAACTCACGATGCCTATGAGCCTGTTTTAGGCAACATGCAAGCAATTTCATGACACTGCTATTTTTAGCAATTTGCTTTACAGGGCTTGCATGTCATTTCTAAACACACATTTGGATTCCTTGCAAAAGCAAACCTAGTGAAATTGCTTCCATTGACACACGAAACGTTGCTAATTTTTGTACTGTTTATCTTTAGACATGCTATATTTGGTCAGTCTCTTAGTTGTTATTTTCAATTCAAACTTTCCTGTTTTTTTGCTTTTGTAGAGTCAAATAGCTTTTCGGCGCATGTCTATATTTAGCAGTTTTATTTTTGCAGGTACAGGGTTTGATGTCATGGTTCCACGTGTTCAGCAATAGAGTGATTTCCAGGATTCCAATGGGTGAAGGATGGTGAATCAAGTACAGAATTGAGCAAGTGGATGAGTCCTCGCAATGTGACAGGTGGCAGTTGGTTGAGGGTTTCCATTTGTGTGAGGTCCTAAAAATATGACCTATGCCAAAACCTATATTGTGTGGGAACTTTTCCTCCCACGACCCACCCACCAAAAAAAGATCATACCCATAATTCTTCTTTTGGGGGGCCTTGGAGATCGGTAGGAAACATCCCCAAACAGTTGGAGAGTTCAATTGGAACTCGAGGACTTCCTGGCCATCCCCAAGATGTTCCAAGCAGATTTTAGGGACATTCCAGACATATTTCAGGGTTGACGATATTATTCAGGAAGAGAACTGTGTAGAGTTAGTGCATCCAACATTTTGGGTGGAAACTCCACCCATCATCAGGGATCAGAAAGGTAAATTGCGTTGTTTAGGGTAGATTCCAGGGATATTCTAGGCAGATTTTGGGGATATTCCAGGCATATATCTTCAGTTTTGACAATGAACATTGATGATTGGACGATATGATTGTTTTTCCCATCCTTTTTTTTATATTGCACTGAATCTAAATCTATTGTACAAATTGCATCCCAAAACATGGGTTTTGTATGATGGGCTTCAATTCGGCTTTCTGGTGATTTAACTATTGTATTTTCAGCAACAACATTGAAGCAAGCAAACCATCCATGTCAAAAATAAGAAAATGCAGCATTTCAAAGAGCAAATCCTTGTGGTTATTGCTCTTGTTCTTCTTATTATCCTGCCGCCCGGCAGTATAATGCAATCGGTATTGCGCTGAACACCAATTAGTTAGGTCAAATATATGAAATTTGTTTTAATTTAACAAAGTTCAACTATATAAATTATTTTTTTACTTTCTACAAAAAGAATTATTAGTATTTATCTCTGCTGCTATTGGCTGAGAATTTGGACATGTTATTGCAAAATACATCGTAACCCGTGATTTTGCAATCATTACTTTTTATTAATGCAATGAACTCATTCTTGTCATACATTTTTTTTTATAAACTAATAATTTATATTAAATTTAATCTGAATATTTTAAATCATTAATAAATTAAATTTATATATATATATATATATATATTATATATTATATATATAATATATATATAATTAAAACCAAAAAAATGGGTTTAAAACTAAATTCAATTTTTATAAACAAATATAAATCATTATTATATATTCTTTCAAATATAATTCAAATTTTAAGTAAAATTAATGTATTTTTATAAACTGATAATTATATTAAAAGGATTTTTTATTGAATATTTTAGTTCAAATTTTAAGAAATAAAATACATAATTCTTGACTTGGATAGACAACCTTGATTTGGACGACTAATATAGTTCAAATGTAAATGCAAGTATAACATATTATAGTTTTTTAGAGCTATGTTTGCATAGGCGTTGAAATCAGGGCCTTGCTCTTTAATTGCACAGATCAGGACTTTACCAATCAGTAAAACTCAAATTGATGGAATTCTAAACCATAACACTAATTCGAAATCAGTATTTTTACTTTAATTTAGCTATTTTTAAACTAAGCGGCAGGACTAGCTACTATGTACCTCTTGTTTTCAGGTCATATCAACTTTTACAAATTGTACATGGGTTTTCAAAAGTCATTCAAATCTAGTTCTTTCATCATCCCAACCTCAAGCATTGTGAAAACAAACAGATAGTAGTGACTTGGATTGGATACTAAATGTAGTTAATTACCATTCAATCACCTTTTTAAGCTGAAATATGAATCAAACCATTTTACAGAGCCAAAGTGTTTTACAGTGTTTTTCAACACAACTGCAAAAGTCTACAGAACTTATTGAGAAGAGAATGCCTTTTATGTTTCAACATGATCATCATTAACAAGAAATATGAGGAAGAAAAGCTCCTATAGAGACAATTCTCTGTCTCTTAGACTCTTCATGGACCTTATTGCAAATTGAGAATAATTACACTTAAGTTTCCTAAAGCTAAACTATATTTTGCTCATGTCTAGCGGTAGGTGATAGAAAGCTGCTCTGCCCTTTTTTAAATTGCCTGAGCTTTTTTCAGAATTTGGCAAGTGCAAGGGCTGTGCATAATATAGTATAGTTTGTTATGCCTACAAGCTTGAAGTAACTACAATATTTACGGAGAATTTTAAATCTTTAATATTTATATATAATATATATATGATGCAACCCCCAACCTGCTGTCCCCTAAAAAATTTGGGGGTGTGCTCTACCCATCGTGGGGACACATCCCTGCTGTCCCTATCAAATTCCCCCATCCTGAACACCAATGCAACATAGGCCAAAACCCAAATTGATTTCCTCAAACCCTAAGTTGAGTTGTTATCATTTGGTTGCCTCATGTGGAAGATCAAAACCCTAACTCACCTTATTAAGTTTACTTGCCTTCCTTGCTAGTTTGATTTTTCAAGCACCCTAACTCTCCTTGACAATTTTGGCCTAGACAAAAGCCTAAAGTCATTTGCTAAATTGTGCAAGTCCAAAACCCTGATTCCCATAGCTTCTCTACCTAATCTCAAACCTAGGTCAAGCTGCCTTTGCTGATTTTACCAAGCCAAAAAAATCCTAGGTTAAATTTGCCCATGATAATTTAGTTAAACAAAAAGCCAATTCGATTTCTTTTTTACGATTAGCAGTTCTGCTAATTTACTAAGCCTTAATTTGACTGCTTTTATCCATGCATGCAAACTAGCCTTCAAGTCAGCTTTCCTTGGCCAAATTTAGCATAAGAATATGCTTGAAACTATATTCTTGAAAGGAGGAACTCGCAGGAAAAGTTTTCATTTGTGGCAGCAAACAGTCACACGTGTGGCTGAAATATTTGATATTCTATGCAGGATTGATATACAGAATGGGGATATGGCCAGTTACTAGAGATAGTTACTGGTTGAGGATGAAATAGGCATGTTCCTGTTTGTAAAATTGCCAAACAACAGTTACAGCATGCAGAATTTACTCCAACAGAGTGACAGTTAGAAACAGCATTTTATCATCAGCTGCATGCTCCAGGGAAACAGGAAAACCTTGTGCATAGTTGGTTGATTTGACAGTTGCTTGGTATTATTCTTAGCTACAACAGAAAGGAAATTGAGGGTGCTGCAGCCAGAAATAACACACGTGTGGCTGAAATATTTGATATTCTATGCAGGATTGATATACAGAATGGGGATATGGCCAGTTACTAGAGATAGTTACTGGTTGAGGATGAAATACGCATGTTCCTGTTTGTAAAATTGCCAAACAACAGTTACAGCATGCAGAATTTACTCCAACAGAGTGACAGTTAGAAACAGCATTTTATCATCAGCTGCATGCTCCAGGGAAACAGGAAAACCTTGTGCATAGTTGGTTGATTTGACAGTTGCTTGGTATTATTCTTAGCTACAACAGAAAGGAAATTGAGGGTGCTGCAGCCAGAAATAACATTCTTCATATTTTGATTTCATGTTACACCACACCACAATTTGTTAAAATTGGCAACTAGGGCCAAACTCCATGTGGGTCATCTTACTTATGGCAGCTGATCTTTTTCTTGGATCCCTCTCATCGAGAGGTGTAAGATTGATCTAAAGATCATCCGATTCCGATAAGTATTCATGAAGTTAT
This sequence comes from Pinus taeda, assembly GCA_000404065.3. Classification (NCBI taxonomy): domain Eukaryota; kingdom Viridiplantae; phylum Streptophyta; class Pinopsida; order Pinales; family Pinaceae; genus Pinus; species Pinus taeda. The sequence continues at coordinate 10,921 of APFE031486934.1, forward strand.
GAATTTAATTTGTCTTATAAGACAATTCGTCAAGGTCGGCCAGCAACCAAATAACCCCCACATGTGCTCAACGTTTTAGTATAAAAGGAGATGACTTGAAAGTCATTTCACACGCACTTCTCTCTTGATTTCTCTCCACTCACTTTGGGTTTTAGTGGAAGAGAAATCTAGGAGAGGAAGCCCTAGACATTGGAGGAAAGGAGGCTGCCCTAGCCGCAGCAAGGAAGACAAGCCAGTGAGCGTTTGAAGGACGTTGGATGTCAGCTCCAAGTGACCGAGTGCTGGAAGGAGGGTTTATCCACACTACTAGGATAAGTCTTCTATAGGCTGTCTAAGGAAAACCTATACGCTGTCTAGAAGGTTCCACAAGCCCTAGTCGCAGTCCAACAAGTGCCACAAGCTATGCCCTAGACGCAGTCAAGGAGGAGTCCAAATACAAGCCCTAACCGCAAACAGAAAGGGTCAAGGAACAGCATGGAAGAGGGCTGCTACAGGAGGCCAAGTTTGGTGAGTCTTAAGACTGAAACTAGGGCCGAAAGGATAGGCTGCTAGGCTGAGTAGAAGAGGAGTAAAATGCTGGCTGTTTGGGCACATTTGGAGGAGGCCGTGTGCTACAGCAAGGCTGTGTGGTAAGCCGCAGGCCATACCACCACAGCAAAGAAATAGTGTGGGCTGTTTTGCTGTCATATGTCCTAAGGCAGCAACCTAGTAAGGGAAGAGTTCACCTTCAGCAAGCCACAGTCTTCCAAGGTTTGTTTGGGGCAGCTTGGAGAAGATTAAGGCCACAGGTATGTGCCCTAACCAGTCTGTCACTAACAGTCAACAGCAAACAAGGTTGGACAAGCATGGATGCTGCTGCCTATGTATGAGGGATGTTAGATCTGTCTTGATGGCCTATGATGAAGGCTGTCCCATCTTCCATCCTACATAGAAAACAGAGATCCTAAACTATGAACCAATACAGTCCATGATAAGATGTGACAGCAAGGTGATCCATGAAGTTTGAATGCATGTTAATAGACATAGTGATAGTGCAGCAAGATGCATGGGCAGCATGTTAGCAACAATGGTACTCGGTGTAGCAAGTACATGGTGCTGCAAACACATTGGGGCAGCAGCATGGCACAGCAATGCTACAATGGGACAGCAGCAAGCACGGTGCTGCAAACACAATGGGGCAGCATGGCAAGAATGGTGCAGTTAGCACATTGGGACAGCAGTATGGTAAGCAAGGTGCAGCAAGCACATTGGGACAGCAATGGTACGTGATGCAGTATAGTGATGGGTACAGTCATGATTGGTAAAGCATGATGAGATGCAGCATAGTAATGATGAGTGCAGCATGGTGTAGCACAGTGAGGTGCAACATGATGATGAGGAGCAACACAATGATAGGTGTTGCATGGTGATGGAGTCACCTGGGAGAATCAGTTGAAGCAGCATGTCTTCAATTGAGTTTAGCGACCTCATGTATCATCTACTTAGAGATGATCTATGCTCTTATTTAGATAAGTCAAAGTGTTGAATTCTGTTGTAAATGTACTATCTCTCTCTCTCTCTGCTGAACTATTGAAGAATATATAAGAAGAATTGATCAAGGGTTTTCCCACATTGGGGTTTATCCCTGGCTAGCGCCACATCTTGTGTCCTCTTCTCTTGGCTTGTCTTCTGCGATCTATGTTTATGTTCTATTTACAATTTACTTTAACGCTGATGTGACTGCTAATCTGGAAAAGGTATTGAGCTAACTGTGAAAATAGAAATAAATTGCTCTAAGCATAGAACATACCTAAAATTAACATGGTATCAGAGGTGAGGTGAAGACAAAGCCCAAGCAAGAGTGAAAGAGCAATCACCGAAGACAGTTGAGAAAGGGCAATAGGATCAATGGATTCCTCATCCCTCTTCAAATTCACCAAGGGTGAAGTTGAAGCAGAGAATATTATCCAAATGGCACAACGGAAGCTTCTAATGGCCTACCTAAAGATCACTTCAATGGGAAGTCGAGATCTAAGGGAGGAAGGAAAGGCAAATGCCTTGTTTGTAATAAGTTCGGCCATTATGCAAGGACACATCACTTGATGATGATAACAATCATTCCAAGGACATCTTCAATGATCAGAGGAATGACAGGTAATGCAAGTCATCAAGGAAATAGCTGACTCTTCAAAGAAAGCAAGGAACCCCAGGTATGAAGAATCAAATGTTGTTTCTAATAAGATAAAGAAGTTTTATCTTGTATTGGCCCTCTCCTTCAGACTCTTTGGGAATCTGGCTTATTGATTGTAGTGCTTCAAGGCACTTCATCAGATAGAAGGGTGCTATCTCTAATTTGGTAGAGATGGAAACAATCATGGGATTATACTTGGAGTCGATGCCACCTATCCTGTAAAGGGTGTAGGGAATGTTACCCGTCAATTGAATGAGGTTAACTCGATTCATTTACAAGAATCTCTTTTATGTACCTGATCGCAAGAAGAACCTGGTGTCCATTTCGACAATGGAAGTCAAAGGTTTCAAGGTGGCATTCATTGATGGAAAGGTACGTGTTTTAAAATAGAATTTTCAAAGATGCTTTTACTCATGGGTTCAGGGTTGGCAATTTGTATCAAGTTGCAGGAAGGCCATTGGGGACCATGTCAGTTGACACATCTCATCTATAGCACCGGAGGTCCACTTTATGGGGCCCTACCCGATGTGAGTTAGATGGTAACAGGGATCCCTGAATTCAAGAAGGGCATGAAGGTACATGTCTGAGATGTACTGAAGGAAAATCTTACAAGGGGACCATTCCCCTCATGTAGCAAGTCCATAGGTTTGGAACAACCCGAGGGGTTTGAGATTCATGATCAAGAATCTCATGTATGCAGATGGAAGAAAGCCCTCTATGGCTTGAATCAAAACACCTCGGGCTTAGTATGAGAGGATTGATAGATGTCTAATGAAGCTGAGATTCACTAGGAGTGAAGCCGATCCAAACCATTGCTTGAAGGTTGTGTATGATAGACCTCTCATACCGGCACCTTCTGAGGAAAACCTCTCTCTGACAGGTGCAGACCCTCTCATTTGCAAAATTAAGAGGGATTTGGATTCTGGATTTGGAATGGTGAACTGCAAGCCCATGACTACCTCAATGGAGCTTAACTTTCAGAGGTTATGTGGTAGTGATGCCGGACCAGATTTGGGAAATGCCTCTGAGTTTCACAAACTCATACTAGCATTGATGTTCTTGGTGAAATCCCGTCCAGATATATGTCTTGCAATTAGCATGGTGAGCTCATATATGGTTGAGCCTCACTAGATTGGTGCCAAGGATCTTTTGAGATATCTTCAAGGCACAATCTCTCATAGATTGAGATACACTGCCAGAAATATGAAGCTGCATGATTATTCAAATGCTGACTGGGTAGGCAGTGTGGAGGATCACAAAAGCACTTCTGAGTGTTGATTCTCTTTGGGTTCTGCTTCAATATCCTGGATGAGCAAGAAGCAAAAGTTGGTTGCTATAAGCACCGCTGAGACCAAATACATAGCTACGAGTATGACCTCGTGTGAAGCTGCCTGGTTGTGGAAGCTCTTTAGTGAGTTGTTTGTACACATGATGGATACCACTGTGATCTTCTGTGTCAACCAGAGGAGGATTTGATTGTTTCTCCAGCATATAGACATCAGATACTACCTTATTTGGGATATGGTACATCGATGAGCAAGAAGGCTCCATCGCTTTGGGATTGATGTGCAAGTCACAGACATTTTGTCGAAGCCCTGAGGAAAGGTCAAATTTGTGACTTTCCGAAATGACTTGGAGTTGTTGAGAGACCCT
>APFE031486941.1:3466-16180 GCA_000404065.3 Pinus taeda
AAAAAAGAAAAATAATTAAATTGTTGTTCTCATAATTACTTATTTATATTGCAAATTGTTATACATATTATTTGTTATATTATCATTTATATGTTGATATCTGAATTATCATCGTAAATAATGAATCAATAAGTATTAAAAATAAAGAGAATGAAATGATATGTAATTTTGAAATTTTTTGAGGTTTTCTGATAAGGCATAGGGTGACGGATTGGGGAGGTGGAGATGGAGGTGGTGGAGGAGGAGGAGGTGAAGGCGGTTGTGGAGGAGGTGGAGGAGAGGTCAAGGTGGAGTACGAGGAGGTGGTGGAGAGGTGGGTGGAGTATGAGGAGGTGGTGGAGATGGAAGAGGTGGTGGTGGTGGTGGTGGTGGTGCAGGTGGTGCAGGTTGAGGTGGTGGAGGATCTGGAGGTGGAGGAGGAGGAGGAGCAGGTCAAGGTTGTGGAGGTGGTGGTCAAGGAGGAGGAGGGGGTGGAGGTTAGGGAGGTGATGTTGGAGGGGGTGGTGGTGGAAGATGATGATGATGAGGAGGTGGTGGTGGTGGCAGAAGTAGAGGTGGAGGTGGAGGAGGAGGTGGAGGAGGAGGTGGTGAAGGTTGAGGTGGTGGAGGTTGAGGTGTTGGAGGAGCTCGAGGTGGAGGATGACAAGGACGTGGGAGAGGTGGTGGAGGAGGATGAGGAGGAGTCAGAGGTGGTTGAAGAGTAGGAGGTGGTGGACGTGGAGGAGGTGGCTGAAGCAAAGGTGGTAGAGGAGGTTGATGTGGAGGTGGAGGCGGAAGTAGAGGAGGATGAGGAGGAGGTGGAGGAAGAGGAGGAGAAGGAGGAGGAGGTGGTGGTGGAGGTGGAGGATGAGGAGGTAGTGGAGGTGGATATGGTGGAGGAGGAGGTGGAGGCGCTGGTGGTAGTGGTAGAGTTGGTGGTGTCAAGGTGGAGGTGCAGGTGGAGGTGCAGGTGTAGGTAGAGGAGGTGGTGGTTGAGGTGGAGGTGGTGGTGATGGAGTTTGTAGTGTGAAGGTGGAGGTGGAGGTGGAGGTAGGGGAGGTGGTTGAGGTGGTGGAGGTAGAGGAGGAGGAGGAGCAGGTAGAGGTGGTGGTGATGGAGTCTGTAATGTGAAGGTGGAGGTGGCGGTGGATGTAGAGGAGGTGGTCGAGGTGGTGGAGGTAGAGGAAGTGATGTCGTAGGTGGAGGAGGTGGGTGGAGGAGGTGGAGGTGGATGAGGCAGAGGAGGAGAACATTGTCATGGAGGTGGTGGTGGAGTTGGAGGCAGATGTGGAAGAGGAGGTATAGGTGGTGGAGGAGGTTGAGGTGTATGTGGAGGAAAAGGAGGTGGAGGAGGTGGAGGTGGGGGAAGAGGAGGCGGTGGATGTGGAGGTGGAGTTGGAGGAGGAGAAAGAGAAGTTGATTGAGGAGGTGGAGGTGGAGGTGGTGGAGGAGAAGGAAGTGGAGGTGGTAGAGGAGGTGATGGCGGATGTGTAGGTTGTGGAGGAGGAGGTGGTGGGGGATGTGTAGGTGGTGAGGGAGAAGGTGGTCATGATGGAGGTGGTGGAGGAGGAGAATGTGGTGGAGATGGAGATGGTTGAGGAGGTTGAGGTAAAGGAGAGGAGGAGGTGGATTAGGATGAGCAAGAGGAGGAGGAGGTGAATGTGGAGGAGGGCGAGGAGGAGGTGGAGGTATGCAAGTTAATTTTAAATTCATGTTCTAAATTCAAATATTAAATTGCCACTCTCTCCTCCATTGTTGGAAATGAAAGCTACAGTCTCATGAATCCAAAACATATCTCTTGACATAGATAATATCGTACCATTAAATGATAAATAATACATTTAGGAAGATTTCCTCTATGCAAAAATATAGTCATTCAAGTACATGAAATTTCTTTAATGTTTAGATCTGATATCTTGGAGGAGGAGGTGTAGGTCTATGTTGTGGTGGTGGAGGAGGAGGAGGTGTAGGTGGAGGTTGTGGTGGAGGAGGAGGAGGACGTGGAGGTGGTGGTGGTGGAGTGACCAGTGTTAAGGTGGAGGTGGAGGTGTAGGTAGAGGAGGTGGTGGTTTAGGTGAGGATGAGGGGGAGGTGGAGGAGGAGGTGGAGGTGGTGGTGGTGGAGTCTGTAGTGTGAAGGTGGAGGTGGAGGTGGAGGTAGAGGAGGTGGTGAAGGTGGTGGAGGTAGAGGATGAGGAGGAGGTAAAGGTGGTGGTGCTGTAGTATGTAGTGTGAAGGTGGAGGTTGACGTGGTGGTATAGGAGGTGTTGGAGGTAGCGAAAGTGGTGGTTTAGGTGGAGGTGGAGGAGGCAGAGGAGGAGGAGGTTGTCATGGAGGTGGGGGTGGAGGAGGAGGCAGATGCAGAAGAGGAGGTAGAGGTGGTGGAGGAGGTTGAGGTGTTTGTGGAGTAAAGGGAGTTGGAGGAGGTGGAGGTGGGGGAAGAGGAGGTAGTGGAGGAGGAGGTGGAGGTGGAGGAGGAGAAAGAGGAGTTTATTGAGGAGGTGGAGGTGGAGGTGGTGGAGGAGGACGAAGTGGAGGTGGTGGAGGTGGAGGTGGTGTTGGAGGATGTAGTGGGGGATGTGTAGGTTGTAGAGGAGGAGGTGGCGGTGGAGAAGGTTGAGGTGGTGGTGCAGGATTCGCTGGGGGATGTGTAGGTGGTGGAGGAGGAGAAGGAGGAGAAGGTGGTGGTGATGGAGGTGGTGGAGGAGGAGAATGTGGTTGAGATGGAGGTGGTTGAGGAGGTTGAGGTAAAGGAGAGGAGGAGGTGGATTAAGATGAGCAGGAGGAGGAGGAGGTGGAGGTATGAAAGTTAATTTAAAATTCATGTCTTAATTTCAAATATTAAATTGTCATTCTCTTCTCCATTGTTGGAAATGAAGGCTACAATCTCATGAATCCAAAACATATCTCTTTACATACATAATACCATACCATTAAATGATAATTAATACATTTAGGAAGATTTCCTCTATGCAAAAATATAGTCATTCGAGTACATGAAATTTCTTTAATGTTTAGATCTGGTATCTTCACCAAGAATTTGAAGCATTTTTCAAGATTAAAATTTTGTTTTTTTTTTTTTAACTTTTGTTAGTCCTATAAAAACTTATAGTTCTCATTATATTTTTAATTGAACCATTTGTTTGGGAATGCCTGGATTCATCTAATTATCATTTATTTAAAAAGTGTTTGGTTAAAGTTAATGTTGTTTCTTGAATAAGAAGCCTTATGTTCTCTTTTATGTTTACTTGAGAAACGTAGGATATTAGGAATCATATATGGCTTTGTTTACTATTCGAGTATTCCACATATTTTGCGTAATTTTTATTAATTTTTTATGTATCTAATTGTTTAAGGAAAAATGTTAATTTGCAGTTCACTTTCTCGTATGACATAAGATTCTTCGCTTTTTAGAGAATCCATTGTTTATCTTGTATTTTGTTTCAAAATATTTATTAGTAAAGGGAAATATGTTCTACTTGGCTATTTGTATGGAAAAATGACCTATGCTCTAGCTTCCTATGTGTTTATTGTAGGGGATCTATTGTCATGGGAACAATATTCCTTTAATGAAATTATGCTTTTGAGGGAAAGGCTAAAGGAACAATACATGTAATTAGTGGAGGATGTTAGACAGTTTAGTGTATTATCATTTTTGAAGTTGAAATCCTTTTATGATACTTTTTTTTTAACATGTTATACTAAATAATGAACATTTTTCTTTGTCGGTTGTATTTTTGAACTTGAAAATTGTGGCTTTCTATGAGTTTGTGATAATTGATTTTTTATCATACAGGAAACTAACTTTCATTAATTATTTTGTCTTTCATTCAATCTCATTGAGAATTTTGTGTAATTTCAAAAAATTATGCATTGATCAACAATTATTAGAGTTTTGATTGAAGAAGAAATCATAGTAGTTACTACAATAGTTACACAGCGAGTTGGAAAACTTATAGATAGTGATGCACCACCAAATCCTAAAGATGTTGGTTTATTTGAAGTGAAGTAATTGGATAACTATTTTTCTATTAGAGAATCAATGCATAAGAAGGAAAAAAAAACTTGATGTAAATATTAAATGAGGGATTCACCAATAATTTACAATATTTTATAATTAACTCAATAATTCACTAATGTTTTACAAGATTTTACAATTCATTGAAAGAACCACAAATATTTTACAAAATTTTATATTTTAGTAAAATATTCCCAAAAAATGATATATACTAAACAATGACCTTTGGTTACTAGTAGAAAGGAAAATAAGAAATCACATGAAGATAAGGAACATAGGAATAGAAGAGAAACGATTCCTATTGGCCATGGAGAAAGTAGCCTTGCAAAAACTTTGCAAACTCCCATGGCAAGGGTTTATCACACCTCTTGCCTTATTTGTTTATTCTCTTCTTCAAATAAAATGATAGTAATAGTAAATTATATACAATCATTATGGAGAGACAAAATATATAGAGTTGACATGAATATCTAATGTGTACTGCTAGAATATAAATAGACAAATATTATAGTATGGTCAACTTTTGATGGAATCACTTCATTATAGGCAGTAACAAGTAAATAAATTGTATGAATTGTTCTTAGAAATAGAAAAAGAGATTTACATTGTATTATTTTCTCATAATTAAATATTGTCATTAATAAAGAGAGGGTAAATAAAAGCCCTAGTCTCCTTTCCATTTTCTAACTTTTCATACGAATAATGATTGCAATATCTAATAGATGAGGATTCTGTATTTGCTTTACATCCCAATACCTCAAGCATGCTCTCCTTTCCCTCTTGAATTTTTTTCTTAATTTTTTGGGAACTGTAATAATTTTTTGTTTGGAAAATCCCCAAAATTTGGTGTTATGATTTAAAAATTGCACTTTCGTTATTATAGTTTTGTATCTAATGGTTGGGGGAAAATACTCTTTAATTAAAAATAAAGTTTAATTTTTGATTTGTGGCAGCCATGTCTTCAAGTCTACATTTTTCTACAAAACCTTTTTGTTGTAAATTACTCTTTGGAATTCATTTATAGTCTTCATTAATGTAGATAAAATTTTAGGGGAGTTTTTTTCTGAGAGTTGAAATTCGAGGGTCCAAAACTTTGGTGGTTGTTTTTTTTATTGAAAGAGTGATTAAGGATGATTATCCCAAATATTAAGTTAAAATGTTTATATGTTATACCATTATCTCCGCATAAAATAAAAATAAAATTCATAGAAACAAGAGTTCACATCCCTATACAATGACCAAACGCTCAATTAACCTTTATGTTTACAATAGCTAATTTTTGTAAGTGATTTTCCTTAATTTCTCAAAAAAGGTTGTTATTTAAACTAATTTCCTTGGACATCATAAAAATAGGTTTTTATGGCAATGATTTCACACGTGTTTTGATCATGGAACTATTTTTCAATCTCCCATAGAATTTCATTTTCTCCAATGTATTCCCTTGTGGTTTTGTAGATTACGAATAAACATTGAGTTGGGTGTGATTTTTCTCAACAACTTTTGATACAATTAATTTAAATTTTACATTTTTTTAAAATGAGATTGTTATTCTCATAATTACTTATTTATATTGCAAATGTTCATATATATTATTTGTTATATTGTCATGTATATATTGATAGATGAGCTATTGCTGTAAAGAATGAGTCAATATGTATTATAAATAAAGAGAATGAAATGATATGAAATTTTGTTTTTTTTTTAGGTTTCTGAGGAGGCGACGAAGTTGGCAGTGGAGGTGGTGGAGGAGGAGGAGAAGGTGGAGGGGGTGGAGGAGGAGGCAAATGTGGTTGAGGAGGCGGTGGACGTGGAGATGGTGGAGAAGGAGGAGGAGGAGGCTAAGGAGTTTGAGGAGGAGGTGGAGGTGGTGGTTGTGGAGGAGGAGGTGGTGGAGGCGGAGGCAGAGGAGGACATGATGGTGTTGGTGGAGGAGGTTATGGAGGTTGACGTGGTGGAGGAGATGGTAAAGGTGGAGGAGGAGGAGGAGTTGGAGGTGGAGGAGGGAGTAGCTGAGGTGGTGGAGGTAGAGGAGGAGGAGGAGGAGGAGGCAAATGTCGAAGTGATGGAGGAGGAGGAGGAGGAGGCCAAGGTGGAGGTCGAGGAGGTTTTGGTGGAGCTAGTGGATGAGCGGGTGGAGGTGGCGGTGGTGGTCCAGGTGGAGGAGGAGGGGGTACCGGTGGAGGAGGAGGCGGAGGTGGAGGTGGAGGTGGAGGTAGAAGTGGAGGTGGCGGAGGAGGTGGAGGTGGAGGTAGAGGTGGAGGAGGTAGAGGTGGAGTTGGAGGAACAACAGGAGGATGTGGAGGAAGACGAGGTGGAGGTGGAGGAATAGAAGGAGGTGGTGATACAGGAGGAGAGGTGGTGGAGACAGATATGGAGGAGGAGGAGGAGGTGGTGGAGGAGTTGGTGGTGGAGGTGGAGGAGATGGTGGAGGATGAGGTGGATTGGAGTTTGAGTTTGAGGAGGTGGTCGAGGAGGAGGAGGAGGAGGTGGTGGTGCTAGTGGTCGAGGAGGAGGATGGGGAGGATGAGGTGGAGGATGAGGAGGAGACGAAGGTGGTGGAGCAGGTGGGGTTGGAGTTGGAGGAAGATGTGGTGGAGGAGGTAGTGAAGGAAGAGGTGGGGTTGGAACCTTAAATCCCAAACCCTAATCATTTTATAACATTTCAGAAAGTATTTGAAACTTTTATTTAAGTTTTTATTAAAATAATTTACTAATGTCTTATAAAAACTAAACCCTAAATAATAAAACCTAAACCCTAAACCTGTAACCCTAACCTGAAACCATGAACACTAATCCCTAAACCCTAAGCATTTCATAACATTTTAAAAATTGTTTTGTAATTTTTATTTAAGTGTTTATTAAAATAATTTACTAAAGTGCTATAAATCGTCAACGCTAAAATCTAAGCCACAAACCCTAAACCCTAAACTCTAAACCTGAAACCCTAAACCCCAAACCCTAAACACTAAACCCTAAACCATAAAGGCTAAACGCTAAATCCTAATCATTTTATAACATTTAAAAAAATATTTTAAATTCTATTTAACTGTTAATTAAAATCATTTATTAAAGTGTTATAAACCCTAAACCCTAAACTCTAAACACGAGACCCCAAACAATAAACCCTAAACCCTAAGCATTTTATATCATTCTAAAAAGAGTTTTGCAACTTTTACTTAAGTTTTTATCAAGATAATTTACTAAGGTGTTATAAACCCTAAACAATAAAAACTAAACCATAAACCCCAAACCCTAAACCCTAAGCCTTTTATAGAATTTCAAAAAGCATTTTGTAACTTTTACTTAAGCTTTTATTAAAACAATTTACTAAAGTGTTATAAACCCTAAACCCTAAACCCTATACCTTATACCCTCAAACTTGAACCCTAAGAATTTCATAACATTTAAAAAAGTGTTTTGTAACTTCTATACATGTTTATTAAAAGAATTTACTAAAGCGTTATAAACTTTGAACCCTAATCCCTAAAACCTAAAACCTAATTAATTTATAGCATTTTAAACAGTCCTTTGTAATGTTTACTTAAGTGTATATTAAAAGCATTTGCTAATGCGTTATAATCCCTAAACCCTGAACACTAAAGCCTAAGAATTTTATAACATTTTAAAAACTATTTGTAACTTTTACTTAAGTGCTTATTAAAAGAATTTACTTAAATGTTATAAACCCTATATCCTAAACCCTAAACCCCAAACGCTAATCCCTAAACCATAAAAGCTAAGAATTTTAAGAGTATGTAAAATAAAGGAAGACCACACCAGGGTATGTGAGTGTAGGAGGGAGAAAATTATGGTACATGAGATACCCCAACCTTTCTTTTGCAACCCTTCTTCACAAACATTTTTCCTTTTATTTTCTTCATAACTCCTTGAGGCTCCATGGGATGAATGTATTATGTGGCATATGTAGTAGCAGATACCCGCTTAAAGTGGGGAGGTTTATCCCTACACCATATACCATAAACCCTAAACCGTAAACCCTTAACCCTAAACCCTAAACCATATATCATAAATCCCAAATCCTAAACAGTAAACCCTAAGAACTTTATACATTTCAAAATGTGCTTTTTTATCTTCTTATTTAAGTGTCTTATTAAAAACAATTACTCAAGAGTGTTATAATGCTGAAACCATCAACCCTAAACCCAAATCCCTAAACCATCAACCTAAAATCTTAAAACTTAAACCCTAAGCATTTTATAAAGTTTTATAAACCCTAGACTATAAACCTCAATCCCTAAAACCTAAACCAAAAACTATTACCCTAAACCCCAAACCCTAAATCCTAAACCCTAAACCCTAAGAATTTTATAACAATTTTAAAAACGTTTTATAACTTTTATTTAAGTGTTTACTAAAATAATTACTAAAGTGCTATAAACGGGAAACCTTAAACCTTAAACTCTAAATGCTAAACCCCTAACCCTAAACCATAACCTGTAAACCCTAAACCCTAAGTATTTTATAACATTCTAAAAAGTGTTTTGTAAATTTATTTAAATGTTTATTGAAAGCATTTACTAAAGAGTTTTAATTTACTAAACCCTAGACTTAAAAACCTACACCCTAAACCGTAAAACGTGAACCCTAAGCCCTCAACATTTTATAGAATTTCAAAAATGGTTTTGTAACTTTTATTTAAGTTTTTATTAAAAGAATGTACTATAGTGTTATAAACCTTAAATCCTAAACCTTCAACCCTACACACTAAACCACAAAACCCTAAACCCTTATCATTTTATAAACCTTAAACACTCTACCATAAACCTAGAACCCTAAATCCTAGACCCTTAACCCTACACCCTAAACCCCAAGCCCTAAACCCTAAACCCCAAATGCTAAGCATTTTATAACATTTTAAAACTCATTTTGTAAATTTTATTTAAGTTTTTATTAAAAGCTTTTACGAAAGTGTTACAAACGCTAAATTCAAAACCCTAAACCCTAAACCCCAAACAATAAACCTCAAACCCTTAGGTCTAAACCATAAACACTAAGCATTTTATAACATTCTAAAAAGCAGCTCATAACTTTTATTTAAGTGTTTATTAAAACCATTTACTCAAGTTTTATAAACCTTAAACCCTAAACTCTAAACCCGAAGCCTCAAACCCTAAGCCATAAACCCTAAAGCCTACACCCTAAGCATTTTATAACATTTTAAAAACCATTTTGTAGCTTTTATTTAAGTGTTTATTAAAAGAATTTACTGAAGTGTTATAAACCCTAAAACCTAAACCCTTAACACTAGACCAAAACCCAAAATCAAAACCCTAAACCCTAAACCCTAAGGATTTTATTAAAAGTGTTTACTAAGGTCTTATAAACCATAAACCCTAAATCCCAGAGGCCAAACTATAAACAATAAACCGTAAGAATTTTATACCATTTTAAAAATAATTTTGTAACTTTAATTTAAGCCTTGATTAAAACCATTTACTAAAGTCATATAAACCATAATCACTAAATGCTAAACCACCCTAAACGCTAAACCCCAAACCCTAGATGCGAAACCGTAAACCTTAATAATTTTATAACATTTTAAAAATCATTTTTAATTTTTATTACAATGTTTATCAAAATAATTTACTAAAGTGTTATAAACCATAAACATTAAACCCTAAACTCTGAACCCAAACCTGAAACCCGAAACCCTAAAACTTAAACCCTAAACTCGAAGCATTTTAGAACACTTTAAAAAGTGTTTTTTTAACTTCTATTTAAGCATTTATTAAAATCATTTACTGAACCCTTATAAACCGTAAACCCCAAACCTTAAACCCTAAGAATTTTAGAACATTTTAAAACGAGTTTTTTAACATTTATTTAAGTGTTTATCAAAATAATTTATAAACCCTAAATCCTAAAAAATGAAACCTGAACCCTAAGCCCAATCCCCAATCCAAAACCTAAATACTAATCATTTATAACATTTTAAAAGATTTTTGTAAACTTTCATTTAAATTATTTATTATTTATTTAATTAGTGTTATAAACCCTAAACCCTAAAGCATAAACCCAAAACCTTAAACCATAAACCCTAAGTATTTTATAACATTTTGAAAAGTGCTTTGTAACTTTTATTTAACTTTTTATTAAAATAATTTACTAAATTGTTATAAACCCTAAAACCTAAGCCTTGAACCATAAACCCCAAACCCTGTACCCTATACCCTAAACCTTAATCATTTTATAACATTTTAAAAATCATTTTGTAGATTTTATTTAACTATTTATTAAAATAGTTTAGTAAATTTTTATAAAACATAAACCCTAAGCCCCAAACACTACACCTGAAACCCTAAAACCTAAACCCTGTGTATTTTATAACATTTTAAGAAGACTTTTCTAAATTTTGCTTAGGTGTTTATTAAAATAATTTACTAAAATGTTATAAACCCTAAAACCTAAACCCTAAACATTTTACAACATTTTAAAAGGTCTTTTGTAACTTTTATTTAAGTGCTTATTAAAAGCATTTACTAAAGTGTTATAAAATTTAAACCATAAACTCGAAACCCTAAACCCTAAACATTTGAAAAAGTGTTTTGTAAATTTAGTGTTACAAATCCTAAACCATGAACACTAAACCATAAAACATAAAACCTAAACCCTACACCAGAAAGCCTAAATCCCAAACCATAAACCCTAAACGTAAACTCTAAACACTAAGAATTTTATAACATTTTGGAAAGCATTCTGTAAATTTAATTTAAGTGTTTATTTAAAGAATTTACTAAAGTGTTATAAAACCTGAACCCTAAACCGAAACCCCAAACCCTATTTCATAATGCTTAAAGCCTAAAGGATAAACAGTAAAATTATTTACTAAGTTCCTGTAAACCCTAAACCGTAAAGCCTAAAGCTTGAAAGCATTTACTAAGGTATGATAAACTCTAAAAACTAAACTCCATAACCTAAACCCTAAAGCCTAAGCCCTAACCCCCAAACCCTAAAAAGCCATAAACCCTAAACCCTAAAAAAACCCTAAACCCTAAAAACCCCAAAAAACCCTAAACCCTAAACCATAAAATCATTTTTTAGATTTTTTATAAGTGTTTATTAAAATCATTTATTAAATCATTATAACACATAAACCTTAAACCCTAATACCCACAACCCCAACCTAAACCCTAAACCCTAAACCATAAGCACTTTAAAACATTTTAAACCCCAAACCCTAAACTCTAAGTATTTTATAACATTTTAACAAGAGTTTGTAACTT
The DNA here is from genome assembly GCA_000404065.3 of Pinus taeda. Lineage (NCBI taxonomy): Eukaryota > Viridiplantae > Streptophyta > Pinopsida > Pinales > Pinaceae > Pinus > Pinus taeda. The sequence continues at coordinate 14,707 of APFE031486941.1, forward strand.
TTTATTAAAGTGTTTATTTAAATAATTTACTAAATTGTTATAAACCCTAAACCCTAAGCATTTTATTACAATCTAGAAAGTGTTTTGTAACATTTTAAAACCTCAAATGCTAAACATTTTATAACATTTAATAAGTGTTTTGTAACTTCTTTTAAGTGTTTATTAAAAGAATTTACTAAAGTGTTATAAACCATAAACCCTAAAACGAGCACCCTAAGAATTTTATAAAATTTTAACAAGTGTTTTGTAACTTTTTTTTAAAGTGTTTATTAAACCCTAAGGATTTTATAAAATTTTAACAAGTGCTTCGTAACTTTTTTTAAAGTGTTTAATAAACCCTAAGCATTTTGTAAAATTTTAAACACTAAACCCTTAACATTTATAACATTTTAAAAAGTGTTTTGTAACCTTTTTTTAAGTGTTTATTAAAAAAATTTATTGAAGTGTTATAAGACCTAAACCCTAAACCCTAAATCCTAAACCGTAAGCATTTTATAACATTTTAAAACCAAAAGCCTAAACCGTAAATCCTAAACTCTAAACCCTATGTATTTTATAACATTTTATCAAGTGCTTTCTTACTTTTTTCAGTGTTTATTAAAAGCATTTACTAAAGTGTTATAAATCCTAAACCCTAAATCATGAGCATTTATTAGAAGTTTAGGTCCTAAACCCTAAAGGTTAAGAATTTTATAACATTTTAGCAAGTGTTTTGTAACCTTTTTTTATTTTCTTACTAAAATAGTTTATCTAAGTGTTATAAATCCCAAACCCTAAACAATAAACCCTATCCCTAAACACTAAGAATTTTATAATTTTTTAAAATACATTTTTGTAAACTTTTATTTAAGTGTTTATTAAAATAATTTACTAAAGTGTTATAAACCCTAAACCCTAAACCGAAAACCCTAAACCGTAAAACCTAAGCATTTTATGATCTATTAAAAATAATTTTGTAACCTTTATTTAAGTGCTTGTTAAAATAATTTACTAAGGTGTTATAAAACCTAAACTGTAAACCCTAAACCCTAAACCGAATCATTTATTAACATTTTAAAATGTGTTTGGTAACCTTTTCTAAGTCATTATTAAAAGCACTTAAGAAAGTTTTATAAACCCTAAACCCTAAAACCTATAAAGTAAACCCTAAACCATACACATTTTATAACATTTTTAAAAGTGTTTTTTTAACTTTTATTTAAGTTTTTATTAAAAGAATTTACTAAATTGTTATATACCTTAAGCCACACAACTTAGAAACTAAACCCAAAAACCTAAACCCAAAACCCTAAACCCCAAGCCTTAAACGCTATACCATAAAACCTAAGAATTTTATAAGAGTTTAAGAAGAATTTTGTAACTTTTATTTAAGTGTTTATTAAAAGAATTCACTAAAGACTAAACCCTAAACCATAAACACAAAACCCTAAAACCTAAACACAAAAACATAAACCCTAAACCCTAAACCCTAAAT